>JASAMV010002916.1:0-19640 GCA_030248065.1 Rhynchonema sp. JSB1_4
GTAAAGGTCGGTGGAAAGCTCGGGTGAGAAAGTTCAGTGTAAGCTCGGTGTAAGCTTGAAACATTGCACGTTGATCAAGCAGCAGAAGCGCGTTTCTAAACGAAAGGTCAACTTTGGTAGTTTGGTGTGCAAGCGTAAATCGTTTGTTTGAAATCTGGTTCATTTAAGCTGGTTGCACAAGCGTTTCTAAACGATATTTATGAATTTCGTAACCTTTTATGGAGCCGTTTTGATTTCGTGCTGCGATCAGTTAGTGACGTCAAAATTTTTGGCACCGCCGTCAATGAATGTTCAATTTCTCAACAGCCTTGGGGCGATATGTTAGGTAACTTATAAATATTCCTTTAAAACGTTTGTGCAACCAGCTTAAATGAACCAGATTGCAAACAAACGCTTTACGCTTGCACAGGAAACCATCAAAGTTGACCTTTCGTTTAGAAACACACGTCTGCTGCTTGCTCAGCGTGCGCTGGTTCAAGCTTACGCCGAGCTTACACTGAACTTTCTCACAAAGAGCTTTCCACCGACCTTTACACCCAACTGACCCTTACACCGTTTCGAAAATATCACCCTATGTCGGCCTGACACGTTTCCTCTTTTCGTCGCGCACATGTGGAGGATCAGTTACCCAGCTTGTTAGACTGGGCAACACAGGGGCAAACTGTTGGCAACTCCGCGTTGGGTTGAAGTCACGGTTTTGCAAGGGCAGCCCTTGTTGACACTTTTTCCTGTTTGAATTATGAGTGCATGTGGATGAGCAGCAGCGTCAGCTTGTTAGACCAGGCAACGCACGGGTCAACACAGCCAGGTGACCAAAACACTCCGCAGCGTTTGCATCACAAATCGTCTGACGTTTCGGTGTCCTGCGCACAACTGGTTTGCACCGATTTTGTCTTTCCACTTCTACACATGTTATGAACTAGACTCTTAATTCACAAACGGAATATTCATTATATACCTTGTTATTGACCAGACGCTGTCTTGTCAGTCAGCTTTTTGAGGGATAGAACAGGTCATTTACCGACAAGATCATTCTCAAGAAAAATTCTCAGGATTGGTCGAATTCCCAGGATTGGTCAAATTCTCAGATTTGGTCAAATTCCCAGGATTGGTCAAATTCCCAGGATTGGTCAAATTCTTAGGATTGGTCAAATTCCCAGGATTGGTCAAATTCCCCGGATTGGTCAAATTCCCAGGATTGGTCAAATTCTCAGGATTGGTAGAATTCTCAGGATTGGTAGAATTCTCAGGATTGGTAGAATTCTCAGGATTGGTAGAATTCTCAGGATTGGTCAAATTCTCAGGATTGGTCAAATTCTTGACCAATCCTGAGAATTTGACCAATCCTGAGAATTTGACCAATCCTGGGAATTCTACCAAACCTGAGAATTTGACCAATCCTTGGAATTTGACCAATCCTGAGAATTTGACCAATCCTGGGAATCCGACAAATTCTGAGAATTTGACCAATCCTGGGAATTTGACCAATTCTGGGAATTTGACCAATTCTGGGAATTTGACCAATCCTGCGAATTCGACCAATCCTAAGAATTCTACCAATCCTGAGAATTTGACCAATCCTGGGAATTCCACCAATCCTGAGAATTTCACCAATCCTGAGAATTCTACTAATCCTGAGAATTACACCAATCCTGGGAATTTGACCAATCCTGGGAATTTGACCAATCCTGGGAATTTGACCAATTCTGTGAATTTGACCAATCCTGGGAATTCGACCAATCCTGAGAATTTGACCAATCCTGAGAATTCCAATAATCCTGAGAATTACACCAATCCTGGGAATTTGACCAATCCTGAGAATTTGACCAATCCTGAGAATTACACCAATCCTGGGAATTTGACCAATCCTGGGAATTTGACCAATCCTGAGAATTCGACCGATCCTGGTAATTCGACCAATCCTGAGAATTTGACCAATCCTGGGAATTTGACCAATCCTGGGAATTCGACCAATCCTGGGAATTTGACCAATCCTGGGAATTCGACCAATCCTGGGAATTCTACCAATCCTGAGAATTTGACCAATCCTGGGAATTTGACCAATCCTGGGAATTTGACCAATCCTGGGAATTCGACCAATCCTGGGAATGCGACCAATCCTGAGAATTTGACCAATCCTGGGAATTCGACCAATCCTAAGAATTCTACCAATCCTGAGAATTTGACCAATCCTGGGAATTCGACCAACCCTGAGAATTTGACCAATCCTGAGAATTCTACTAATCCTGAGAATTACACCAATCCTGGGAATTTGACCAATCCTGGGAATTCGACCAATCCTAAGAATTCTACCAATCCTGAGAATTTGACCAATCCTGGGAATTCCACCAATCCTGAGAATTTCACCAATCCTGAGAATTCTACTAATCCTGAGAATTACACCAATCCTGGGAATTTGACCAATCCTGGGAATTTGACCAATCCTGGGAATTTGACCAATTCTGTGAATTTGACCAATCCTGGGAATTCGACCAATCCTAAGAATTCTACCAATCCTGAGAATTGGACCAATCCTGGGAATTCGACCAATCCTGAGAATTTGACCAATCCTGAGAATTCTACTAATCCTGAGAATTAGACCAATTCTGGGAATTTGACCAATTCTGGGAATTTGACCAATCCTGGGAATTCGACCAATCCTGAGAATTTGACCAATCCTGAGAATTTGACCAATCCTGAGAATTACACCAATCCTGAGAATTTGACCAATCCTGGGAATTTGACCAATCCTGGGAATTCGACCAATCCTGGGAATTTGACCAAGCCTGGGAACTCGACCAATCCTGAGAATTCTACCAATCCTGAGAATTTGACCAATCCTGGGAATTCGACCAATCCTAAGAATGCTACCAATCCTGAGAATTTGACCAATCCCGGGAATTCGACCAATCCTGAGAATTTGACCAATCCTGAGAATTCTACTAATCCTGAGAATTACACCAATCCTGGGAATTTGACCAATTCTGGGAATTTGACCAATCCTGGGAATTCGACCAATCCTAAGAATTCTACCAATCCTGAGAATTTGACCAATCCTGGGAATTCCACCAATCCTGAGAATTTGACCAATCCTGAGAATTCTACTAATCCTGAGAATTTGACCAATCCTGGGAATTTGACCAATCCTGGGAATTCGACCAATCCTGGGAATTTGACCAATCCTGGGAATTTGACCAATCCTGGGAATTCGACCAATCCTGAGAATTTGACCAATTCTGGGAATTTGACCAATTCTGGGAATTTGACCAATCCTGGGAATTCGACCAATCCTGAGAATTTGACCAATCCTGAGAATTTGACCTCCTGGGAATTCGACCAATCCTGGGAATTTGACCAATCCTGGGAATTCGACCAATCCTGAGAATTTGACCAATCCTGAGAATTCTACTAATCCTGAGAATTACACCAATCCTGGGAATTTGACCAATTCTGGGAATTTGACCAATCCTGGGAATTCGACCAATCCTGAGAATTCTACCAATCCTGGGAATTCGACAATCCTGGGAATTCGACCAATCCTGGGAATTTGACCAATCCTGGGAATTCGACCAATCCTGAGAATTTGACCAATCCTGAGAATTTGACCAATCCTGGGAATTTGACCAATCCTGGGAATTCGACCAATCCTGGGAATTTGACCAATTCTGGGAATTTGACCAATCCTGAGAATTCGACCAATCCTAAGAATTCGACCAATCCTGAGAATTACACCAATCCTGGGAATTTGACCAATCCTGGGAATTTGACCAATCCTGAGAATTCTACTAATCCTGAGAATTCTACCAATCCTGAGAATTTGACCAATCCTGGGAATTCCACCAATCCTGAGAATTTGACCAATCCTGAGAATTCTACTAATCCTGAGAATTACACCAATCCTGGGAATTTGACCAATCCTGGGAATTTGACCAATCCTGAGAATTTGACCAATTCTGTGAATTTGACCAATCCTGGGAATTCGACCAATCCTAAGAATTCTACCAATCCTGAGAATTTGACCAATCCTGGTAATTCGACCAATCCTGAGAATTTGACCAATCCTGGGAATTTGACCAATCCTGGGAATTCGACCAATCCTGGGAATTTGACCAATCCTGGGAATTCGACCAATCCTGAGAATTCTACCAATCCTGAGAATTTGACCAATCCTGAGAATTTGACCAATCCTGAGAATTCTACTAATCCTGAGAATTACACCAATCCTGGGAATTTGACCAATTCTGGGAATTTGACCAATCCTGGGAATTCGACCAATCCTAAGAATTCTACCAATCCTGAGAATTTGACCAATCCTGAGAATTCTACTAATCCTGAGAATTACACCAATCCTGGGAATTTGACCAATTCTGGGAATTTAACCAATCCTGAGAATTACACCAATCCTGGGAATTTGACCAATTCTGGGAATTTGACCAATCCTGGGAATTCGACCAATCCTGAGAATTTGACCAATCCTGAGAATTCTACTAATCCTGGGAATTCCACCAATCCTGAGAATTTGACCAATCCTGAGAATTTGACCAATCCTGGGAATTCGACCAATCCTAAGAATTCTACCAATCCTGAGAATTTGACCAATCCTGGGAATTCCACCAATCCTGAGAATTTGACCAATCCTGAGAATTCTGCTAATCCTGAGACTTACACCAATCCTGGGAATTTGACCAATCCTGGGAATTTGACCAATCCTGAGAATTCTACTAATCCTGAGAATTCTACCAATCCTGAGAATTTGACCAATCCTAAGAATTCGACCACTCCTGAGAATTTGACCAATCCTGGGAATTCGACCAATCCTGAGAATTTGACCAATCCTGAGAATTCTACTAATCCTGAGAATTACACCAATCCTGGGAATTTGACCAATCCTGGGAATTTGACCAATCCTGGGAATTCGACCAATCCTGAGAATTCTACCAATCCTGAGAATTTGACCAATCCTGGGAATTCGACCAATCCTGAGAATTTGACCAATCCTGAGAATTCTACTAATCCTGAGAATTACACCAATCCTGGGAATTTGACCAATTCTGGGAATTTGACCAATCCTGGGAATTCGACCAATCCAACGAAATGTGCTGCTCAGGGAACTTGATTTGCATAATAGACTGGGTCATGTTAGACGCAGTCATTGACTGAGAGAATAGTGTGATGCAGGGTTGAAAAAAAAAATTTTTTATTAACGAGCTTTTTTTTTTAAAAAAAAAAATTTTTTTTTTTGATTTTTTTTGACGAAAAATTTTTTTATTAGAAAAAGTGTTGCAAACGACGTTTCAGGATAAATGAAATCGATACAACATATTTTTCAAAAATTGAAAAATTTTCGCCTCAGACCGAACTTGTGTGGTGACACCCGGTAGTATTGTGCAGATTCCATGGTCTCCGACCAGTCTGAGGTTGATGTTCACTAACGATGTTACTCTGATGTATTGTAGCATGCCGTACAACGTATTTTAATGCATCTAATGCCGTATATCTGAGATACGACCATCAAAATATCGATTACAGCCCAAATCTTGCGCGTCAGATCGACTTTGCGCGCCCGGTTTTGCACCAGACCTGCATATATACATGTGTAGTAGCATGTAGTAGTACATTATCGGTGCCACATCACTATAAAAGACCAGCCCCGCGCATCCCTGTACGGATTTGGGGACAATACAGGGCGCCGCAGGCGCGATTTTGGAAAAATTGTCTCGTCCACAGAAAAAAAGTGCCAATTTTTTGCCTCGAAAAAGGCTATTTTTGGACATTTTAGCCCATTTTGGGCAACTTGTTTTTTATTAAAAAAAAAAGCAAAATCTGAGTTTCAAAAACAAAATTTTTTTTTTTAAAAAAAAATTTTTTAATTGACCACTTTTTTTTTGAAACAACCCTGGTGTGATGTGTACCAAAATTTGTACAACTTTGTCCCAGATTGGTGTTGTGATACGGTTATTTATCATTCCGATTTTTTTCATTTCGCTTTTGTGTTGTGATAAAGGCAGCATCCAAGCAATTTGATCGACATTGGTCTTCTTTTGCAGGATGCTGAGGGTCAACGTTTCATTTCCAAATTCCCTGGCTTCGTAAACTTTTTCTAGTCATAGCAGAAGTGCAAATCCGAATTTTTTCTTTCATCATCTCTCCATCCGAATTTTCCAACCAAAGAGGACTGAAAAAACCAGCAAATAAGACGCCAGAACGTGATTCAAATTTCGATATATACATCAAAAATCGCAAATTTTATCTGAAATTCACAAATTTTGACCATCAGCCGAGTTTGACACCAAACAATTCCGCAATGCCATTTCAAACAAATACTAAGAATCCGACCGAACCTTGGTTCCATGGCGAGCTCAGTCGCGGTGATTCGGAAATGTTGCTCAAGGTTTGGGTTAAGGTACCCGTTTCATTTCAGTGTATTTCTTTCACAAATTGTACATGAATTAGCGCAACAGTGACCTACAGTACCGGGCGCAATTCTAGGCTGAAAGTTGAAGTCGCGTGCACGCGCGTGCGAAACAGTGCAAAGTATACGTAGGCAAAAGTCGAAGTAACTTCGCGTGCGCGAAGTTTTGCGCGTGCGCTGCCTATGTTTTAGTACTAGGAACTTCAACTTCAGTTTAGAACTGCCCCGGAACTGTATGAGCTCACTCGTATTGTCAAATTGTGGCCAAATCCGCCTCTCGAATTCCAGAATGAGTCTAGCTCGGTATATTCCATAAAAAATCTAGCTTGGTGTTTTTGCAGAACAACGGCGAATTTCTGGTTCGCACGTGCGGCGGTGACTCGGATTGTTTCTTGATCAGCGTGCGTTGGAATGGAGAAGTGCACCACGTGCTCACGTATGCCAGACCGGGTCGGTTACAGGGTGGCGCAAGTTTGTCCGCATTTTTCTCAAAATGAATTGCATTATTTTCAGTGTCTAATCAGTCGTGCCACCGCCCGCGGGTGCACACATGGGGGCCTAGCGTTTCCCATAGCATCGATGTGCATGATAAAAATACGTATAACATTAGCGCAAAATGAATGCGGAACGTCAGGATGCCTCCCCGCCTAATATATCGCAGGGTGAATCACTACGAAGGCACCGGCCAGAAACTACCGAATGTCGACCATGTGCTGGTGACTCCGGTCTATAGAGCTCGATCCCCCTATTCCATCCCTATCCGACTACATCTATCCGAATCGACCATCCTTGCAACATCCCAAACAACAACGATTCGCACGGTGAAAGAGTGTAAAAGGTTTGAACATTAGGTTTCGCTTGTGATTGTGAATATGAGTGGGGTGTTTGGAATCCTGATGTAAGGGCGGACTCAGGTTGAACACGGAAACCGGAACACGGAAATATTTCCGTGTTCCGTGTCACGTGAATATTTTGGAGAATCACGGAACACGGAAATATTTCCGTGTTCCGTGTTCCGTGAATGTTTTGGAGAATCACGGAACACGGAAATATTTCCGTGCCACGGAACACGGCAATGATTCAGGCACGCAAACGATGCTTTTGCAGTGATGATGACAAAAGCCAGCGTTCTGACGTCAAAAGACAGCGTGTTGACGCAAACATCAACAACTATTCACACGGAAATATTTCCGTGTTCCGTGAAAATAAAAAACACGGAACACGGAAACCGGAAATATTTCCATGCCACGGAAGTATTTCCGTGCACGGAAATCCACGAAACTGGTTTGTATGTAAATTATTTCCGTGTTCAGGTTTCCGTGTTCAACCTAAGTTCGCCCTAACCTGGTTCCTATGAAAAGTCGCTGTGGTGAGCAATCCGATCCGGCCTAGTCCTTGCGTTGTAGAATAACCAGGGACCGCTACTAACATCAACTTGCGTTCCCAGATGGCCTTGCGTTGGCGCGGAAAACATGGCGCTCCACAAAAAAACAAGGCGCTCCACAAAAAAACATGGCGCTCCGCAAACAAGCATGGCGCTCCACAAAAAACATGGCGCTCCGCAAACAAGCATGGTGCTCCACAAAACACATGGCGCTCCGCAAACAAACATGGCGCTCCACAAAAAACATGGCGCTCCACAAAAAACATGGCGCTCCACAAAAAACATGGCGCTCCACAAAAAACAGGGCGCTACACAAAAAAACATGGCGCTCCACAAAAAACATGGCGCTCCACAAAAAACATGGCGCTCCACAAAAAACATGGCGCTCCACAAAAAAAACATGGCGCTCCGCAAACAAACATGGCGCTCCACAAAAAACATGGCGCTCCACAAAAAACATGGCGCTCCACAAAAAACATGGCGCTACACAAAAAACATGGCGCTCCGCAAAAAAAACATGGCGCTCCACAAAAAACATGGCGCTCCACAAAAACAGTCTGATTGAACTTGCCGCTCCACAAAAAAACATGGCGCTCCGCAAAAAAAAATGGCGCTCCACAAAAAACATGGCGCTCCACCGAAAAGGGGGTTGCACATCGCGCTCCACAACCGCACCGCTATCTGGCCATGTATGTCTAAATGAAAGCAAATTTGAATGCGGTACTATCGGTTGTGAACGTGTTTTTCAATAGCCAGCCACAGAGCCACATAAGTTTTGTCACATGAACTGACTTTTTTATTAGAATCGTTCGACAAATCCAAACTCATTAGTCAGTTAAAATAGCTTTACAGATTTTTTCTGACGTCCGGTATGAGAAGCATTGATGTTTTTCGAAGAGACTAAAAGGGTAAAACATTTTTTGAAGATGCTTGATATTGGTCCCACAATCACTTTATAAGGATTGATCAAATTTTTTCCTGAATCGCGAGGGGGAAAGTACCGGGCAATGACGTTGCGTTGCGCGATCACACACAAAACCATGCAGTCACCAAAATGTTTCAGAACTGCAGCAACGTGTGTGCTCTGCTGGATAATTTTCAGGTGAAAATGTTTTGTCAAAAGTACAAGTATGTAGCATAGTGGTTTAGGTTGAACCTGAAAACCAGGGTAGATCAATTCTGATTTAGTCATTGTGCAGCCAATACCACCTGTTGTCGCATGTCAATAATGTTGTGTCCAGCAAAATGCTGTGGTTGTCGCGTAAATTCAGCTGCAGCTTTGTCGTCTGTGATATTGATACCATGGGCTCTGTGATCAACGCCACCATTCTATTTTAGTTGATACTTATTAACACAAAACAGCTTTTATCTGCAGATGAGTTGAAAGGTCGGCGGTTGTGCAACGAAAAATGGACACAGAGACACCACACAATCCATATCATGCTTTTTTTCTGCAATTTTCAGTCAACAACTCGCAGCAACACAACACTCGCTCGTGCCAAGTGAAGATGAATAAAACCGTGTCCGAATAAAAACCGCTGTCAACGCTGAAACATTAGTGTTTGCCCATCTGCTTTCCTCTGGTGCGTTATCAACAATTTTCCCAGTGTTGCCTATGTTCATGCCGCTTCACCGTCGCCTGCTGCTCCCAATGGCCTATAAGCTCGCAGTCGAAAGTTATTCAGCGCAAAAACCAACCACATTATTCGAACATCTCGGCGAAATGAAGCCCGACGTCATCAATTTGGGCCCGGGCGCGCCGGGTGTCCGCAATTTGAAACGAGTTGCGGAGTTGATGCGCCACGCGACCGAAAAACGACTGGTTGGTCTCTGTTTTGGATGTTGAAACAATTTCGACAAATGGGTGGCTCTTTATTATGTTTTGCGGAATGAACATTTTTTTTACTTTTTAAAGTCATCCGAACTGACAGCCGAGAGTTCAGCCGGTCTGCTGCAGTACGGTGCACCAGCGGGGGATCCCATCTATTTGACTGCCTTACAGCGATTCTTGCAAGAAGAATACCAAGATGAAGTCGACGTGTGAGCGTTTTGTCTCAATTGAAAACCTACATTTCCAAAATTGCCAGAGATGTGGGATTGATATTCAACCACTTATGCGCTTCTTGGCTGTTTTTCGTCATTGTTTCCACAGCCGGGCGGTGCACCCGGAGATCGTCAGTTAAGTACGTATGCCAACAACTACAGTGCCGATCTCGTCACAACGGCCGGTGCATCATCAGGTCTGTTCTACATTCTGTCAATGTTGTTCCCGCGACGTTGCACCGTATTCTGCGAAGATCGAACCTACATGATTGCACTGGAGTCGATGCGCTACTTGCAGTTTGGCGTCGTGCCAGGTCAGCGCATACTTGGACAATTGCGTTGCACAACATTTTGGACTAATACTACAGTTGTTGACGCAACTGTCTGGGATTCGTGCAAACGCAGCTGGCTGGGTGTCTTGCACGATACACGGGCAGTTGCGGTGATAATATTAGTACAAGCTCAGCACTCGCAGAGTTTGAAGACAAATAAATTTTCCAGTCGAACTCCAATCCGATGGTCTGAACCTGTCCGATCTTGAATCACAACTCCAACTGCATGCGCACGAGCCTTTGAACGCTGATGGCTTTCGAGGTGTACTGTATGTTGTGCCGACATTCCACAATCCAACCGGACGCACTTATTCACCTGGTGAGTTCGATAGATTCAAGTTTTTTAAAAAAAATCTCAGATAAAATTTGATCCTGTCGATTGTTTCCAACGGAAGTCGAACAAGTTTTACTGGTACGCTCACACTTCCAGAAAAGTGTCGTCATCTGGTCGCACTGGCGAGAAAATACAAAATCCTGGTTGTCGCCGATGACGTTTACAATCTGCTGTACTACGAAGGATCGAAGCCGCCTAAACGACTGTTTGCTTATGACCAAAAGTGAGCAATTTTCTTCGTTTTTTTTATTCACGTCTGACTTTCTTTGCACAAATGATAAAGGTCCGACGCCGACTACGTGGGCAGTGTGATCAGTAATGGTTCATTCTCGAAGTATCTGTCCCCCGGTCTGAGGGTGGGTTGGTTAGAGGCACCAAAATGGTTCATCGGCAGACATTGGTGTGACGCAAAGTAAACTTTTTTAAATGTCATTTTGTATTTTGTTTGGCGTCAGAATTTCTCAAAATAAAAATCTTATAAATCTGCTCCAGCCCAATAATCGACTCCGGCGGTTGCCTGAACATGTACACATGCGGGCTGGTGGGCCAGGCACTTATCGATGGTGCTGTACAGCAGCAGTTGCGTACAGTCAGATACGAGTACAAACAGGCATTTGAAGCGGTGCAGCGGATATTAAAATCTGAATTGCCGACTGGGTGTTGCTTTGATGTGAATTCGGTGAGACTAGATGTTTTAAGAATTTTTTACCGTGGTATGCTATAGTTACATAGCGAGAATACGGTAGCCTGTTTCAGAAAGGTGGATTCTTCATCTGGATTGACCTGCCAACAGGCATCAATGCGAAAGACGTACTCGCTCATTCAACGGAAAAATATGCAGTCAAATTCATGCCTGGAGCCAGGTATACATATGAACATGTTAAACAAGTGTTCGCTCAAGTTTTACTTCTGAACGAAAATCCGAAAGAATATCAGGAATGTTTTTTCTAAATTTACTTGAGATTCCAAGCGACGGCCAACCGTACGGACCCAAAACGAAAGAATTGCTTGCGCATCACGTTTTCGTACTACGAACAGGACCAAGTTTGCGACGCGGTCAGAAAGCTGTGCGAATGCATCAGGGAAAAATGTTGATAATAATAAAGCCACTGATCCTGCCGTGTGTAGTAAATTTCTTACACCATTCCCGAATCATATTGAACTGCCAAAGTTACTGACCCCAGCAGACTTATATTTGCACGTGACGCCAGATTGAGTTCTTGACACAGAACTTTATTTGATTTTTCCACAGGTTGTTTTATCAATTCTATGAAATCTTGGACGGAACCATCAAACACAGGTATACATATAAATAATTGAGGCAATAAAAGAGCTGAGAAACATTCGTTGTTTATAACTTTTCGAATCAACATTAAATTTCAACACTTCTGAACTGTGTCGTATGCGTGACCACACAATTTCATAACCACGATTCTCCCAAACAATCGTCACTTTCCTGACTATGACCCGATGATTCGTCCACGTCCCTGCATCCAGCACCATTCGCCACCATAACGGCCGCGATCACGGTCCGTTTCCGGTCGATTATCGGTAAATCGGGCTCATCAGGGTTCACATATCTGTAGGTCAATTTGTGGCTTTTGCCCGCCGACTGTTTGCGATTGGCGGCTGTTCGTGAGGATGATTCTTTGCGACTTTTCGATGACTTGTTGTATGACGTCCATAAGGCGCATGTTCCACTTGAGTCTTCCTCCGCCCGCCGTCGGTAGCGATGTACATGGATTTGCGAACAGGTGGACTTTTTGGATGCTCGCTGACCGTTGGATGTGGTTGTGCCGATGCTCATTCGCTTGATCAACTGAAATCAAAAACTTGATTATTGCGAATTGGCGGGTGGGATAATTCGCGCAAGTTTCATGGGCAAGCACCAACATACATGTATATACGTTTATATCATGGCCCTGTGGTAATCAATCTCTATCAACCTCTGTCTCGGGTCTATCTGGGACTTGGTCAGATTTATGACATTACATAAATCATTGCTTGGAAACGACTGGACTTTCAAAACAATCTGCTAGCCTTGAGCACCCGCGTTACTGTGGGTCTGAAACATTTTGGTGACTGCATGCTTTGTGTGCGATCGCGTAACGCAACGTCACTCCCCCGTCACTTTCCTGCTTCACGATGCAGGAAAAAATTTGACCAATTCTTATAAAGTCATTGTGCGACCAATACCAAACCTTTCAATCTGGTATGTGTCAGGGCATTACCTTGTGCTGGTAGTCGGGCATGCCCAGAGCGAAAGCTTCCTGCGATTTCTTCGAGAGTACAGGCGATTCCGGACATTCACCCTGATGATCAGGTTCATTGTCATGTTTGCCTCCGAATCCATTGGTTGTTGACAACGTGACAATATTGGATGGAGCCGCATTGCATTCACGGTCGAGCACTGGTTGTTCGACGTCGGTCACGAAACAGTTCAGGATCACCTGCGTGATTGGGCGATGTTTCATGACATTATGCCAACTGAAGTCAAGAAGGATCAAAGGAGTGTCTGTCCATGAGCCTCAACAACCCTGCTTGTTCCCACCGGAGTTTTGACAAAAGTGATTGTCAAATTAAAAAAATTCTGCCTGCAACCTGTCGGAGTTGTTCGTTGCTGTACAGATAGATGGGCAGCCGTAATGCACAGGACATGATGGTCAAGAGTGAGACCAGGTCGGTGGCCACAAAGTAGAACACACAGTGATTGGTGAACAAACCTGAAAGTGTGTACAATGGAGGTCGTGGAACATCGGATGAAATATTCACCCTCTGTGCCCCGAATGTAGTCAGGTGGTGCATGTACGCTGACGATGACCCTGCGCACCCAAGATCCACCATTCAAGGAACAATAAACAGTCAAAAACGCCTGACCATCGATGTCAATTTGTTCCCACGTTGTGACGACGACGTTGAGAAAGTTGCTGACGAGGTACGTGAACACCACGAGGACGAAGGTGCGAGTGGCCGAACGCACGTGCTCCTGAAAGGCACGTTTTCTCTTAATTTTTATTTTTATTCCAATTCTAAAAATTTATGCGAACCTTATGCTCACTGAGGGTCACGTGAAACAGCTTGGCGGTGTTCGCCAATCGTCTGAGATTCAGAAGGATTCGAACGTTAAAGTAGGCAAGCAGAGCGAAGGGCACGTAGGTGCACATCAAGTTACGCAGCCAGAATTTGTAATATTGATACCAGGGTTGGACGGCCAGCCAGGTGGGGCCGACTTCGTACACCATTCGACCGCACTGGTGTGTTTCGTGGATCTGAAAAAAAAGATAATATGGTAAAAAAATAAATTCACAAGGCGGAAAACGTTTGCTAATTGAAACATCAATATGAGCACATGAGCAGCAGCACGTTTTCTGTGGCCCGTTTCAACCAGTTTCAACAGACGGACGGAGCACCAGGTTATCGTCAGTGGTAAATACACCAGATGGCCAAGAGTACGTTGTGTTCCAACCTCGAGTTCCAAATAGACGGGCAGTTTCATGATCAGGGCGAGCATAACGGCAGCCAAACATATCCACTTTCTGTGTCGTCGCACAAACGCCAGATGTCGCACGTTCCGAACGTTGCGGATGGTGATCAGATAACGTTCTAGTTGCATCGATACGATCAGGTAGCTGCTTGATGTTAGTGCCACGTTACACACAACCTGCATATCATCAATGAAGTAATATTAGTACCGTAAGCATAAGCAGTCGCGAAGTTCTAAGCACCGAACTGTTGATACAAATTTCTGGAATATTTTTGAGCGAGCTGAAAACTTGCAGCACAGTGAAAGCGCGTGTTGTGTTCCCATATATACGCACTGTACCAACATCCAAAATTGTGAAGACAAAGACAGGCATTTTGGGAAAAGCTAGTACAGTTTAAAAATTTACTTCCCATTTTCTCAGGCTGAGGCTTAGGCTTGAGCCAAAGTCTGAACAAACCCGTGCCTTCCGTCGCAAAGTCAATAATTTACATTTTCTCTCTCTCAAAGTGACGGAACTACCCGATTTGTTTATTTTTTATTTATCTATTTTGTTGATTATTGTTTTCAGTCCAGAAACACAAGGAATTCGCATCAATGAGCCGTTCTCTCACATTATTTTTGCGAACACCTCAAAACATTTTCACTTGAGATTCGGTCCAGGAAGTTGTTTGTCCAGTCTACCCTGTAGTAGACGGAGATGTGAGTGTCACACAAACTGAGGGCCATTGTGGCGAATACAGGCGAGATGAGATCACAAATTTATTTAAAAAAACAGTCCCCCCAACCACACTAACCAACGCCTCTGCGAAATACATGCCCCAGAATTTCTCGAGCCAAACTTCGTGATTCCACTGATCTCTTGCCTGATCTAGCACGATCACCGGTATGTACAGGGCCGAGACCAGGACGTCGAATATCGCCCATAATAGAAGAAAGAGGAAATAGGACTGGCATTTCTGCTCGTGCCGCATCAGCGCGTAGAAAATCAGGAAATTCGACGCGACGCTGATAATTGACAGAATGCTGCCAAAGTAGAGAATGGTGTTGAACCTCCAGTGTTGCTCGTGGTAGGGCGCACAGAACAGCTCACAGTTGTTCAGAATATCGCTTTCATTATTGAGCAAGCCGTATGCTGAGCGGCCAAGTTCAGTGTAATTGAGCAGCTGGACGGGATTAGCCATTTTGATGCAAATCGGATTTTTTTTGCTGAAAAAGAGAAAATAGAACTTTGTTTTTTCAAGTTGGTCGCTCTAGTATCTTTCCCAAGGAAAAACAGTGATATTTACTTTAGGCAACAAAAATTATTGTTCATTGTATGCCACCTTGGTGTCGAAAAATTGGTAAGGAACATCGCATCGAGGCCGCATGATCACGTGGCCGAGGGGTGGTCACAAATTCTGAGATATGTATTTGGCGCGACGCCCAAAAGCAATATCGGGGGGTCGAGGCCATGTAAGCGGCCCTTTTCCCGAAGCTGATAAATAAGTACAGTACGTAAATACGCATGTTGTTTTGTTCTCGATATGGAACCTTGGGAAACTCTATACAGTACCAGCTGCAACTTTGGGTGAATTCTGCCTTTACGCGTGCAGCACGCGTTCGTACGCGTGCACGCCTTTGACGCCTGCGGGCACAATGTATAATACAACCACCCAGCGGTGCACGCGCAGTGCACGCATACGCACGCGTGCACGCCTCTTTGAGCGCTTCAGCACTGTGCACGCGGTGCATTCGGCCCCCTGTACTTTTGTGTGTGCATGTGTCAAAGGCGTGCATGCGTATGCACGCGTGCTGCGCGCGTAAGGCAGACTTCACCCAGAGTTGCAGCCGGTACTGTATGTAAGTGCCTTTGGCGCTGAAGATCAAATTATCACCACCAGATCTTGTAGCTGTGACGACCGTAAGTCTAAAAATGTCACAAGGTTAACAATCAAAGACGATCTGAACCAGTACTTCCCGAAAAGTGGGGAATTGCAAATGTATAGCATGAAACTAAACCAAATTGCGGTATTGTGTGCGTTTCCACTAGTTTACCACAAGGATATTCGGAAACAGTTGGCAGATGATCCTCGTTTCACACCACTGTTACATTAGAACGTGAGAAGTTTCACACAACGCCTGCATGGCCGGAACCGGAACAAAATACAGCAGGCTTAAGGTGTTTATAAACATCTACCGCAGTTAAAAAAAAGTTAATTGAAAAATACATTGTCGTTCCGCCTACATATTGGGTGGCGCGTGTGCCAACCAACATATCGAGATGCAAATACTTCGTCAGCATTACAGAAAGCGGAAGTACAATGACAAGAGCGATATCTTGTTACGTTCTATCGTACAACACCAGACTGATTAATCATAACAAGTGCTAAGGTGACGCGCCGCTCAGAAGCGCCGGCGAAACTGGGGGAAGTGGAACGAACACGCAGCGCGGTAGTGTAGAAATAACGCGTCAGCAACCAAGGAAACTTTAATCTCAAGAGAAATGTAAAATATTTTTCATCAGTACACCCCGCCGACATGAAGCGGTGGGCAGCCATGTTCGATATATCCATAGCAAGAAGAAGGGGTACTAGCTACCGAAACATTATTATAATTTTAGCTTGATCAAGGTGCATACCCCAATAACCTGACACCGCAGACATTGCACAGGGTGACCAACAAAAGCGGAAACCTTTTTGCTGAGATTGGATTTCGGCTTAGCTAGAATATCACGAGGCGTGATGGGCCCCGTTCAAAGGCGCAAGCTATACTTCGAACTTCGTGTCAAATTTTGTTTCGGCTACTTTCTTTGACGAATGAGCTGTACCTATACCTACGTCAGATTAAAATTGACAACCGGTCTTTTAGCTAGCGTTGAAAATAACTTGCAACATTTTGGTCTTAACACACAAAGTAGCAGATCGTTTCCACTTTCGATTGTTGTGTAACTTTCTCTAACCAACTACTGCCGAGATAAAAAACTTCATGAAAAATTAAAAAAGTTTCAGGTTTTTTGTTGGGCCACCCTATACATACACAGATGCCATGTGAGAGAAGCCGGTCGTAGTATTGCGCTCTAGGACGCTGTCAGCGAGACATGAAGGCGTAAAATTGGCAGAAACATTTATTTTCATTGCAACGGTATGGAATTTGAAATCTACGGGTGCAGTTGTAATTCACGCAGCAAAACGATTGCAAACACGCTATGTTGCGTTTTTCCTGGATTTGGAAGCTTGTGGTTTGTTGAACCAGAGAAGACAAATGCGTTTAGTAAAATTGTAAACCTCAGTGACGAAATAACCAAAGTAAGATACAATTTCTGGGTCTATTTTGGTCTGTTGCACAGGTATGTACCTCGTTATAGTGACGTTCTTTACAGTGGAGCCCTCGGATCCTTTCAACGCTGTTTTAGTTCCCGAGTACATTACCACTTAAACGTATACCATCGTCAGAATTGCTGCGGACTTTGTGTGGGGCTTACAGATCGAGCTTAACATCCCACTGCAGACCGCAGTGATTCCGACGAAAAGGGCATATAACGTGCAATTGGAAACCGATCCTGAACCATTTCACGGGTGATCAGAAGAATAAATTGCCACGAAAACACCGGAAAATAAATACGACTAAAAATGAACAGTTCCTTGTGGTTATTTTCCGTAGCAGATTACGCACACATGCCGGTAGACAGAACATAGTAATCGGATACGGAAGCTCCAGGACCACATACCCGCAGTTTTGAAAGCGGATATACAAAAATATTTTTCCGCTAAATACATAACCACTCTCGGCAAAGTGTATCGTCTGAAATCCCAGACGGTTTCGGCTTGTGTTATACTTCACAGAATGCTGTCCCGGACACTTCAAGGTCCGAGATTTCGGTTTTTGATGACAAGTTGGGACGGTAGCCATAGTGCATTTTCAATGGTCAAATCAGTTGAGTTTTGTTCGTTTTTGAGCGCAGTGCACAGACCTCACTTTCAAATCAGTTTGCTGCTCCCTCCCAAAAAGTGCACATCTACCCTGAAAACCTTCACTAAGCCACAGCATCTATCAAATGCTTCAAATGGCACCTTGCTGGTTTTCCTAAAACTCTGTGAGGGCGCCGCGTGACTAAAATCTCTGTAACTTGCGAATACAGTAATCCCAAGTACAGTATTGTACCTTTATATCTACAGTACCTGACCGCAATCAAGATTGCCTCCGCGAGGGGGTGTACAAGATTTCTGGATCATTTGGCGGTAAATTCGGCGCCCAAAACCAAATCTCGGAAGCTGAAGTCTAAGATGCAGATTAGTTGGGATGGGAAGACTACCGTTTCGTGATTCTAAGCTCAGTGAGAGACACGCGGCGGTGTTTTTTTAGAAACCCACTAAAATGACTAAACGTAACCACTTGCGCGGAAAGATGCATTTGGGTCGGACAATCTAAATGCGATCCATTCATTGCTGTCCTGCGGGTTTAAAGTTGTTCGGGTCGCCGCCTACAACCTGAAACCTACATAACGCATGAAACCGCACTACAAAGTCTGGGTCTCGGACGAAACACAGCGAAAAAGGGTTACTCAAATTTGCCATTCGAAAAAAATGTTTACCGGTCTGGGTTTATTTGTCTGGTCAGATACATACATAATAACAAACCGTCCAATTCAAACCGTGAGCGTCGCAGACAGGGAATTGCAAACAGCAGCGTTCATTGGGCACGATGCAACATGTGTTTGAACAGAAATTAGCCGCAGACATTTTCCGCCCAAAAATGTTCCTTGAAACACGTCGGTTGCGGTCGTATCGAAAGCAAATCATGTGCGGGACAAATAAAAAGAAAGTGGTTTCGGTCCGAAGCGATGTGAGTCGTGATTCATGGACCTTTATTCAATCAAAACTTGGCGGCGTTCAATCTGACCCATTGCATGCAGTTTGCAAGTGATAACTTCCATAGACAGGAGTTTAACGAAGTTTGATGCGCGAGCAGACGTTCAAAACTGGTAATAATGGACACAATCAAAATCCCGTTTTTACCCACACTATACCGTACTGTGTATTATGTGGTACACCTGGTGCGCCAGAAAAATGAATGCGCATACACAAACATCCACGGAGAACCAACAAATGGGTGCAGGGCGGCTCAACTTCTTTGTTTCGCTTTATCTCGCTTAATGTGTGGCCTTCGCAAATAGATTACGTCGACACGGCGTAACATAGAGACTTTACTGGCTGATGCGCCCGGAACCAGGCACATTGCGTAATGATGTTTGAACACATAAAGCTGTCAAGGTATACCTGTATTTGCGATCAACCCGCACACACTTACGAAAAACAAATTTAAATCTCCATTCAAAAACAGCTGGCGAGCTAGTAATTTGCATATTCGTATTCATGCCCAAAGCAAAAAAAGCATTCATTTTACCTTATGCGATTTGAGCAAAAAAAGCGGAAACTGTAATGAAAAGTTGGCAATTACAAACCATTTTGTAACTGAATGTATGTACATACTACATTATTAGCACAGCTGCTGTCTGTGAAAAAAGGGGATGACTAAAGTGAGACTGAACGCTGTTTTTATGCTCAGCTCTAGCTCATTTTGATAATTAAACGAAAAAACCAACATTGTATAGAAATGATTGCCTGCATACGTAATAATCAGAACTGATTTCCCAGCCAGCACGTACAGTATGT
>JASAMV010002918.1:0-85698 GCA_030248065.1 Rhynchonema sp. JSB1_4
ATGGGGTCTGAATAAAAATTTTTTTTATTAACCACTGATCTTACCCCCACACTCTGCACCAATACCAAGTGCTAAAAGGGTAGAGAATCCAGAGAAAGAAATAACCAACATCCAAATCCAGATATTGACAGCGCATCGGGCCACGTCCGTGCACCCTCGATGTCAACGTCAACGTGCGCAGGGTTAACGCCGAGAGGTCATTCTCGTCCATCCACATATACTCGATGGTGCGCATTTTGGATGTCGAAATGCTAATAAGAACAACAGAGTGGGCCGAATTCTCGAAAGCGTGTAGTCGCAATCATAAAAACACGTGTGCAAGCGCAATTGCGTGGCACAATCGCAAATCGATTGCGTTTGCACTGTGTTTTCATATATCATCCCACGACGTGTGCCATGGTTTAAGCGCAAACACGTTCGATTACTGTGCGCAATTCTTTGCGAAATGCAATTGAATGCAAGCAAATAATCGCGATTCGGGAATTGGGCGCAACAATGCACAAAAATACCCCCCGATTGAGTTTATCGGTGTTATAAACTGCACTGTCGGATGCGAAAATGCCGCAGTACCTCAATCCCGTGTGTGGTGCACGCTTGCGGTTGTTGCGCATTACGCAGAAAAGTTTAATTTCATCGCGAAGGGATAAAATTTATTTTTCCGCTGCCTACGATAGAATACTTAATACAATGCTCAGCCCTTGCACATGGCCCCAAATCGCGATTATCCATGAGAACTGCAGGCATAAATACGCCGTTTTACTGCGGAGAAATTTCCGGCATACTGAAAACTTGCCTCTCCCCCGCTGGCTGTTTTCGGGTAACCCCACAAAGCACAAAAGCCCAAGCAGTAATTATTACACTTTGCAATAACCATAATAACAACTGTTACCTTATTTGCCTTGTGATCAAACGTTTGAAACTGGGACCAAATCGCCTCTGGAGTGACTCCACTGACTGACGCAGACAACAAGGGAAACGGTTAAATTTTATTCATCTCTTTTATTAACAGTGGCTGGCGTGCGCACTTGCATTCAAGCATTACCAGTCTCAGGACACAAGCTAGGGCTGTGGTAAACACTTGTGCAACAGCAGCCCAGTCGGCCGTAACGGTATCCTATTTGTGCGCAAACTTCTACATTCTTTTCAGTTGCACTAAAGAAACTTAAAAAATAACTTTTGATCACCGCAATGTCCAGATACAATACAATAAATGGCGTGCGATTGTTTGCGAGAGTTCTTATCAATTCTCTTCTAACAACGAACCGGTATTTTACCGCAGAGACAGATAAATTTTTCGTTTGCTGTGGAGGGCCACAAATTTAGGATTAGCTGACGACGGCGTTGTGGAGAAAAAAGTTATCTTGGTGGCTGAGGAACTGGATGGATTTTAAATGCGACACTGCAAAAAACTAAGCAAGGGCTCATGCTGGTGGAACAGGTTTTCATCTTCCCAGTGTATATTTGCATTTTAGTAGCTTTCTGGTAGCTTTTTTGAGACGTGTTGTGTAGGTGGGTGATGATGTCAGCTGACGAAACACAACACTTTTATGCTATGCTCAAGCAACGGGAATAATCACTTTACCAAATGGAAATATTTAGACTAAGCATGGGGTGTGTTTCAAGCTCAGGATGATTGTTCTAGCACTCCTCCGCTTTCGGGTGATCTGCAGGTTGTTGCGCATTGCGTCGACTTTTTCAAAAATTGTGTGAACAAAAGAAATTCTCTGGGCCTGGGGGAATGGATGGAATTGCGAATTTGTGAGGTGATGGAAAACGCGTGTTGGTTGAAGGGAAGGATTTCATTTGCGGGGTTCTATTTTTTCACTGAACTCATTCAGGGGGCTGTATTTGT
Organism: Rhynchonema sp. JSB1_4; assembly: GCA_030248065.1. NCBI lineage: Eukaryota > Metazoa > Nematoda > Chromadorea > Monhysterida > Xyalidae > Rhynchonema > Rhynchonema sp. JSB1_4. Next base: position 1,853 of record JASAMV010002918.1, read on the forward strand.
AGCCCTGCGAACCATATTATTTCAAAAAATGAGACTTGAACTAAAAACTTCAGGGACAAATTTTTACCTGAAGAAAAGCAAAACAAAAGAGAGGTTGAAAAATGTCGGCCACCAACAACAAGGAAAACGATGTTTTCGCTGTGCCAAAGCCAAAGAAGGATCATAAGAAACCGACGAAACTACCAGAAAATCAGTCAATAATGGAGTTGGAGAGGAGACGAAAATCAACAGGTTTGCTGCTGCGGATGCAGTGGTGGCAGAGGTCGCAATCGGGCCGGGTTTGGCCGACCCGGCCCGGCCCGAGCCCCCAAATCTCCGGCCCGGCCCGGCCCGACCCGTACCCCCAAATCTCCGGCCCTGTTATACCTACAGTTGTAAGTGATAGTCAGTTTTGTCCCCATGTGCAAGGGTAGACCATTGTAAGTATCCATCGTGGCGGCGGAAAAATGGCGGTTATACCCCTTCCGATCAAATTGAGGATTTTTTTACTACGTAATGCGACACCCGCGAGCGTGCACCACACACGCAATTAGGTACTGCGGCGCTCGCATGAGACAGTGCAGTTTAGCACCGATAAACTCAATCGGGGGGTATTTTTGTGCATTGTTGCGCCCAATTCCCGAATCGCGATTATTTGCTTGCATTCAATTGCATTTCGCAAAGAATTGCGCACAGTAATCGAACGTGTTTGCGCTTAAACCATGGCACACGTCGTGGGATGATATATGAAAACACAGTGCAAACGCAATCGATTTGCGATTGTGCCACGCAATTGCGCTTGCACACGTGTTTTTATGATTGCGACTACACGCTTTCGAGAATTCGGCCCAATCTGTTGTTCTTATTAGCATTTCGACATCCAAAATGCGCACCATCGAGTATATGTCAATGAACGAGAATGACCTCTCGGCGTTAGGCGTGCGCACGTTGACGTTGACATCGAGGGTGCACGGACGTGGCCCGATGCGCTGTCAATATCTGGATTTGGATGTTGGTTATTTCTTTCTCTGGATTCTCTACCCTTTTAGCACTTGGTATTGGTGCAGAGTGTGGGGGTAAGATCAGTGGTAAATAAAAAAAATTTTTATTCAGACCCCATTTTTAAAAAAATTTTTTTCGCAGCAACGTGGGTGCTCTGCTGGATTATTTTGAGGTGAAAATGTTTTGTGAGAATCACAAATAGCACAGTGGTTAAGAGTGACTGAACGTGAAAATCAGGATTCATTTGATGAATTCTTATATAGCCATTGTGCGACCAATACACACCCGTACACTTCCCCCACGTGGTGTGGGTGCCTTCGTGTGGCTTTGTGACACTCAAGACGGCAAATTTGGGTGAAACTATTGCCTCTTGGTACACGACCAATGCAAATATGTGACAAACAGTGTAAATATAGAGTGAATATCACACCGAATCACTGCTTTCGGGTCTGTTGCATGGATAAGCTGCCTGCCTAGTCACATGTATAATACATGTGTATAGTCCAGCCACGAACTCATGAGACGACTTTTTTTGAAATTGGTTTATGCGGATCCAATAATGTTCCGGTTCCACGTATTTCGGAAATGAAAGAAAGAGAAATGCATGTATTTTTTAAAAACACGCTCTCCACCTCGGTGCGTAAATTCCCTTTTGACTCCCAAAACATTTGTGTATTGAACAACGTTGCTGTTCGCGTAAGCACGCAACAAATTGAGGTCAGCCAGCTGGAAGTTGTCATCATGTCTCTCAGCCCGATCTCTTTCTTTTGTTTGCGAAAATCCGTGTAACCGATGCATTTTTGAATCTGGCCAAGCAAGCTTTAAAAAAAAAAAGTCGTCTCATGAGCTGGTGGTTGGACTATAATCATACGAGAGGCCCGGAGGGGCACTATGTCTAGATGCCACAAAACAACGAACGGCACCAAGACACCCAGGAGGGCAGGGAGTCAATAGGGCAATTTATGCAAAAATAGCACTTAGAGCAAAAAAAATAGAGAAATTCGAAGAAAAATAAAAAAAAATTTAACTTGGACCGAAGAAAAAAAAAAAATAGTTTTAAAAGCCACTGGGAAGATATCTCGACGGATATCAATATGTATATAATCATACGAGAGGCCCTGAGATTTCACTATTCTAGATGCCACAAAACAACGAAGCACCCAAGACACCCAGAGGTCAGATCAAAGGCAAACAAAAAAGCACAGAGCAAAAAAAACGAAACAAAAATAAAAAAAAAAAACACCAACAAAAAAAAAAAAAAAAAAAAAAGCCACAAAACAGACGAGCACCCCCACCACTGCTGCAATTTGGCAATTGCTCCAGCTTATTACATACACGTAAATAAAGACTATGTGTGTTATCAAACTTGGTGATCGGTTCAGATCGGTCTAGCTAGTCACATCACATCAAAGTGATCGGACTAGGTAGTCACATCGCGAAACAGTGCAAAGTATAGGCAAAAGTCGAAGTAACTTCGCGTGCACGCGCGTTCACGCGAGGTTTTGCGCGTGCGCTGCCTATGTTTTAGCACTAGGAAGTTACGTGCACGCGCGTGCACGCGACTTCAACTTTCAGCCTAGAATTGCACCCGGAACTGTAGGTAGTCACATCACATTAAAGTAATCGGACTAGGTAGTCACATCACATCAAAATGATCGGACTAGGTAGTCACATCACATCAGTGTGATCGGACCAGGTGGTCGCATCGGCCCTTGGGCGGACTATATTTTAAGTGCATGATCACGAACGCAGAGTCTTGATGACGACCGGTTTTGTGATCCTTGGTGGCGGTGGCGGCAACGGTGGTGCGGGCGGGACCACGCGCGGCTCAACAGGTTGAATGCGGTGCATCGTTGAACGTTTCACATCCTGAAATTGCGCATTACGTGCAGGAGTTGTGCAGCCGAATTCCTGAATACGCGCCAATGGCTGGAATCTTCTAAACGATGCAAACAGTAGTTGGGTGTAAAGATCGGTTGTGGGCTCGGTCGAATGTTTGATGTGAAAAAGCCGATGTCAACTGGAAAAAACATTCCACGTTAATAGCAAGCAATGTTTCATGTTTACACCGACGTAACACGTTTCATGTTGGAGTCCCTGCTGCTTGCTTTTGGTCGAACTCGGTGTCCCCAAGCAGTGCATCCCAGTGTGCCATGCATCCCTAATGAACAGTTTTCAGCCATTTCGGCCGATGTCAATTGATCCTCAAAAAAATTTAAAAATGTAAAACGTAAAAATCGTCCGCGTAAAAAGCGCGAATTTTTGCTGGGTGAACGAGTGTCCTTTGCACTTCAACGTTGCCATGTAATACAGCAGACAGAAATGTTTCTCTCGTCGCGTGCACGCGCACGCAAAATGCATCATGCACAACAGTTACGGCTTTGGTAAATCGACCCATTATTGTTACCGCACACCCACCAAGCGGTGAATTTTTGCAAAACAAACGGTAATGCAAGAACCGACGAGCATAATTCCGTATTAAGTCTTCTTGAACAAAAAATATTGCTCTATAGTATAGTAAATTTCCAAATTCGCTGCCGCACAACGCCACACAGTTAATGTCAAGTTATAAACCCGAACGCTAACCATGCGCGGTTCTGAAACATTGCGCGCAGCTGCCTGGCTGGCTGGCAAGCTGCGTGTGTGTTGGCTGTACGAATGTTTCACAAGTTGACTTTTGGGTTTAGAACCTGACATTAACTATGGGGCGTACTTTACTGTGCGGCAGCGAAGTTGGAAATTTACTATATCACAGAAAAGTTTTGAGTCCCAGTCAACACCACAACTTTTTTGCACACGCTCACCCGAAACGCATTGTTGGTCAGATTCAGATTGTCGACGTTCTTCAACGATCGGCCGATGAATCCAACAGCCTCTTCGTCCAAACATGTGTTCACCTGAATTTTTAGCAAAATCTGCTTCAGTTGCATTGTGTTCTATGCTATGCTTGCGTTGAAGAACGAAGTTTTAGGTTCCGGGAGGGCTACAGGCTCAGTGGGCAGCCCAACTCTTCGCCTGCGCCTGAACGAGTTTTCAAATTCAAACACTTCAAATAATCCACAAATTAACACATGAGCGAATTGTCCACGTACTGGAGGAACCAACTTGTTTTCTCTAAAAAAAAGTGTATACCAAAACTCCGGTAATCCGTCTTGTCAGCTTACATGGAATTATTTTTAGCGATGGGCCCACGCAGTTCTCATTTTGACATGATTTGTTCCCAAAGGAATGAATGGCAAAATCTCAAAAATCTTCAAGAAAAAGGTAGGCCAAAAACCTCATTTTGTCTAAACGTTGTTTTTATTGATATTTGTGCGTTATCGGGCATTGGGTTATTTTCAAAGTATCGGATGTCGGCTTTTTTCATGGACCATCGGGTTTCCGGTGTCGGCATTTGCCAAGTATCGCCACACCCGCCGATACCGATCGCTTTCAAGTTCGGGGCTGCTTGAGTTCGGCGACTAGACTCGACGATTTGAGTCGACGACAACACAGCCAGTTTTCAAAATTTAAATGCAGCAGAAACTGTGGTGGGGTGATTGATATCACGTCGAGATATCTTACCCAGTGGCTTTTAAAAAAAAATTTTTTTATTAAAAAAAATTTTTTTTACAAGAAAATTCGGTCCAAAAGTTAAAAAAAATTTTTTTTTATTATTTCAAAATTCGAAAATTTCTCTATTTTTTTTGCTCTAAAAGTGCTATTTTTGCATAAAAATTGCCACTATTGACATCACCTGACCCTACCATGGGTGTCTTGGGTGCCATAATCGTTGTTTTGTGGCATCTAGACATAGTGCACACACTCACAGGGCCTCTCGTATGATTATAGTCCAACCACCAGCTCATGAGACGACTTTTTTTAAAGCTTGCTTGGCCAGATTCAAAAATGCATCGGTTACACGGATTTTCGCAAACAAAAGAAAGAGATCGGGCTGAGAGACATGATGACAACTTCCAACTGGCTGACCTCAATTTGTTGCGTGCTTACGCGAACAGCAACGTTGTTCAATACACAAATGTTTTGGGAGTCAAAAGGGAATTTACGCACCGAGGTGGAGAGCGTGTTTTTAAAAAATACATGCATTTCTCTTTCTTTCATTTCCGAAATACGTGGAACCGGAACATTATTGGATCCGCATAAACCAATTTCAAAAAAAGTCGTCTCATGAGTTCGTGGCTGGACTATACACATGTATTATACATGTGACTGGGCGGGCATGCATTTATCCATGCAACAGACCCGAAAGCAGTGATTCGGTGTGATATTCACTCTATATTTACACTGTTTGTCACATATTTGCATTGGTCGTGTACCAAGAGGCAATAGTTTCACCCAAATTTGCCGTCTTGAGTGTCACAAAGCCACACGAAGGCACCCACACCACGTGGGGGAAGTGACTACGGTTGTGTACTCATCGACCAATGGCTATATAAGATTCATCAAATGAATCCTGATTTTCACGTTCAGTCACTCTTAACCACAATGCCCTATTTGTGTTTCTCACAATCATTTTCACCTCAAGATAATCCAGCAGAGAAACAAATTTTTTAAATTAAAAAATTTTTTTTTAAAAAAATGGGGTCTGCATAAAAATTTTTTTTATTAACCACTGATCTTACCCCCACACTCTGCACCAATACCAAGTGCTAAAAGGGTAGAGAATCCAGAGAAAGAAATAACCAACATCCAAATCCAGATATTGACAGCGCATCGGGCCACGGCCGTGCACCCTCGATGTCAACGTCAACGTGCGCACGCCTAACGCCGAGAGGTCATTCTCGTTCATTGACATGTACTCGATGGTGCGCATTTTGGATGTCGAAATGCTAATAAGAACAGCATATTGGGTCGAATTCTCGAAAGCGTGTAGTCGCAATCATAAAAACACGTGTGCAAGCAATTGCGTGGCACAATCGCAAATCGATTGCGTTTGCACAGTGTTTTCATATATCATCCCACGACGTGTGCCATGGTTGAAGTGCAAACACGTTCGATTACTGCGTGCGCAATTGATTGCGATTGCGATATGCAATTGAATACAAGCAAATGATCGCCATTCGGCAATTGGGCGCAACAATGCACAAAGATACCCCCGATTGAGTTCATCTGTGCTAAACTGCACTGTCTCATGCGAGCGCCACAGTACCTAATTGCGTGTGTGGTGCACGCTCGCGGGTGTCGCATTACGTAGTAAAAAAATCCTCAATTTGATCGAAAGGGGTATACCCGCCATTTTTCCGCCGCCACGAAGGATACTTACAATGGTCTACCCTACCTGGTTGCACATGGGGACAAAACTGACTATCACTTACAACTGTAGGTATAACAGGGCCGTTTCACCGCGAAAGTTCCGGCACAGCGAAAGCTCGCCCGTGGCCCGCTGGTTTTTCGGGCAAGCCCAAACAGAACAAAAGCCCAAGCAGTAATTATTACACTTTGCAATAACCATAATAACAACTGTTACCTTATTTGCCTTGTGATCAAATTGAGGTTTGAAACTGGGACCAAATCGCCTCTGGAGTGACTCCACTGACTGACGCAGACAACAAGGGAAACGGTTAAATTTTATTCATCTCTTTTATTAACAGTGGCTGGCGTGCACTTGCATTCAAGCATTACCAGTCTCAGGACACAAAAAGTGAGGCTGTGTAAACACTTGTGCAACAGCAGCCCAGTCGGCCGTAACCGTATCCTATTTGTGCGCAAACTTCTACATTCTTTTCAGTTGCACTAAAGAAACTTAAAAAATAACTTTTGATCACCGCAATGTCCAGATACAATAAATGGCGTGCGATTGTTTGCGAGAGTTCTTATCAATTCTCTTCGAACAACGAACCGGTATTTTACCGCAGAGACCGATAAATTTTTCGTTTGCTGTGGAGGGCCACAAATTTAGGATTAGCTGACGACGGCGTTGTGGAGAAAAAAGTTATCTTGGTGGCTGAGGAACTGGATGGATTTTCAATGCGACACTGCAAAAAACTAAGCGACGGCTCATGCTAGCGGGACAGGTTTTCATCTTCCCAGTGTATATTTGCATTTTAGTAGCTTTCTGGTAGCTTTTTTGAGACGTGTTGTGTAGGTGGGTGATGATGTCAGCTGACGAAACACAACACTTTTATGCTATGCTCAAGCAACGGGAATAATCACTTTACCAAATGGAAATATTTAGACTAAGCATGGGGTGTGTTTCAAGCTCAGGATGATTGTTCTAGCAGTCCTCCGCTTTCGGGTGATCTGCAGGTTGTTGCGCATTGCGTCGACTTTTTCAAAAATTGTGTGAACAAAAGAAATTCTCTGGGCCTGGGGGAATGGATGGAATTGCGAATTTGTGAGGTGATGGAAAACGCGTGTTGGTTGAAGGGAAGGATTTCATTTGCGGGGTTCTATTTTTTCACTGAACTCATTCAGGGGGCTGTATTTGCAGCCCTGCGAACCATATTATTTCAAAAAATGAGACTTGAACTTGAAAACTTCAGGGACAAATTTTTACCTGAAGAAAAGCAAAACAAAAGAGAGGTTGAAAAATGTCGGCCACCAACAACAAGGAAAACGATGTTTTCGCTGTGCCAAAGCCAAAGAAGGATCATAAGAAACCGACGAAACTACCAGAAAATCAGTCAATAATGGAGTTGGAAGACGAAAATCAACAGGTTTGCTGCTGCGGATGCAGTGGTGGCAGAGGTCGCAATCGGGCCGGGTTTGGCCGGCCCGGCCCGGCCCGAGCCCCCAAATCTCCGGCCCGGCCCGGCCCGACCCGTACCCCCAAATCTCCGGCCCGGCCCGGCCCGAACCCCCAAATCTCCGGCCCGGCCCGGCCCGAATTTTTGGCTCAGATTTTAACCCAATTTTTGTCATAATTTTTGCGATTTTTTTGAACCTATTTTTTTGGTTGAAAACAACGGTGTTGCAGGGGGGTGGGGGCTGGGGGGTCCCCTTAGGTACAGTAGGTACATAGGTAGGTTGACGCTCCATTTTGGTACATAACAGTAGGTAAGTCGCCGCCCGGCGGCTGGTACAGTAAGTTGCGATCTTTGGCTCAAAATGGCATAAAATCGGCATTTTTTACTCCAAATAGGCGAAAAATCGCGCGCTACGCCCGAAATGAGCGTTTTAGAGCATCCGTCAGAAATTTTAGTATTTTTGACAAAAAAATCCCTACTTTTTCAGTAAAATAAGTCACTTCAGAAGCTTGGAGGCCCGACCCTCCAAATCTCCGGCCCGGCCCGGCCCGAGCCAAAAGCCCAAAATCGCGGCCCGGCCCGGCCCGAGCTCGGGCCGGCCCGATTGCGACCTCTGAGTGGTGGCAATGGTGTAGCTGGTATGGGTGGGCACAATACCCAATACCCAATACCAATACCAGTGTTTGGTATTGGTATTGGGTCTGATTCTGGTATTGGGTATTGGGTATTGGTATTGAACAGTGTAGTGGCAGGCCCATGTGTGGGAGGTAAGTATGATGCGGGGTTGGGACCGGAAGCGTGAGAGGTATGATTTTGGTCACCCAAAAAGGCGAAAAAACACCGTTTTTGTGATACAATTTTGGCCAAAAATTGAGGTAAAAATAGTACTTTTTCAAAATTTTCGCCGAAAATCGCCTAAAAATAGGTATTATGGGTGGGTTTGCGCGCGGAGCTCGCGATTTTTGGGAAAATAAGGTCGAAAAACACCGATTTTTGCCTTAAAAAGGTATAAAATTGCTTGTGAGAGGTATGATTTGGAGTTGTGAGAGGTAAGTACTCAACCCCCCCCAACTCCCCCCCTCGGGTTTTGTGGTAGGTAAGTACTGAGGGGGGGGGGGGGTAACCCCCCCCCCCAACCCCCCCCCCCAGCCACTACTATGGTATTGAAGCTGGCCTGGTATTGGTATTGGTATTGGGTTTGCCCAGGTATTGGGTCAAAACCAATACCCAATACCAGTGTAGTACTTGGTCAGGGTTAGGGTTAGAGGTCGGGGGGTACCCGACACCCGACACCCGACATCTCAAAATACCCGACACCCGACATTTGAGAAAAAAAGCCGACACCCGACACCCGACAGTTCCAAAAAAACCCGACACCCGACATCTAGTTTTTGGAAAAAACCCGACACCTGTTTTTGGACCAAAAACAGGCCACTTTTTGCTCCTTCGCACTATTAGTGCAATTTTTTGGATCAAGTGACTGAATTCAAGTGTGTTCACACAAAAAAAACACCAAAATGACACATTCTGCGTCTTCGGAAACATTTGGTTCGAAGAAAATTTTCTCTCAAAATTCTTCTCGGCAAAACTGATGTTTTGAACCGTAAGTGTCGGGTGTCGGGTCCCAAAAAACCCGACACCCGACACCTGGAGGCACCCGACACCCGACACCTACACTTTTTTGGCACCCGGCACCCGACACCCGACATCTCTCTAACCCTAGTCAGGGTGTTGACGATAGATAGATTGGGACCCGAAATGTGTTGGCGATAGATAGATGACCCAAGTCCGAAATCTGGGAGGGGGTCGACCCAAACTTGTTGACGATAGATAGATGGTGGGGGGGTCGCCAAAAATCAAGGCATAGTATAGTGTACTAAGTAGATAATAATGTGTAAAATATTAATGAAAATGTACTAAGATGTACTAAATTCGCGCGTAGCGCGCGATTTTTTGCCTATTTGGGACAAAAATACCGATTTTGAGCCATTTTGAGGCAAAAATACCCATTTTGGGGTCGAAATGTGTTGACGATAGATAGATTGTTCCCAGAATTTGTTGACGATAGATAGATTTGCCCATAAGTGTTGACGATAGATAGATGAAATCAAAAAGTGTTGACGATAGATAGATGAATTTGGGGGGGACCCCCCCCACCCCCCCCCCCCAAGTACTACCCTGCCCAATACTAATCCAGAAAACCCCAATACCAAACCAATACCAAACCCAATACCTGACTCAAAACCAGTGTTGGAGGTGGGGGGTTTGGGGGGGGGTAGCCCCCCCCAGTACAGTAGGTATCCCCCCTCGCCTGGTACAGTAGAGTAGGTATCCCCCCGATGTCCGGCATGGTACAGTAGGTATCCCCCCCCCTATTTTCACCCCGGTACAGTAGGTATCCCCCCCGATTTTGCCCCAAAAGTGCCAATTTTTGACCAAAATGCCCAAAATTAGTGTGAAATCAGTGGTTTTTGCCTCAAATTACCCAAAATTCGCGCGCTACGCGCGCAAATACTACGTTTTCACACGATTCCACACATAATAAAAACATTAAAAATTTTCACCCCAAAACCTAACCCCCCCCCCCAACCCCCCCCCTAGGTACATAACCCCCCCAGGCCATCTGCTTTGGTACAGTAGGTATCCCCCTCTCCGAGCGCGGTACAGTAGGTATCCCCCCTCCAGAGTACCTCCAACACTGCTCAAAACCCAATACCAAACCAATACCAATCCCAATACCGGGCCAAAAACCCAATACCAAACCAATACTAAGACCAATACCCAATACCAATACCAACCCAATACCCAATACTCAATACCAATACCAACCCAATACCAAACCCAATACCAGGCACTTCAGTAGTATTGATCTGGTATTGGTATTGGGTCTCACCCGGTATTGGGTATTGGTATTGGGTCACCAATTTGGTATTGGTATTGGGTATTGGTACAGGGCCGGTATTGGTATTGGGTGTCAAAAGTGGTATTGTGCCCAGGCCTAGTAGCTGGGGGGGGGGGGGTCCCCCCTAGGTACAGTAGGTAGGTTGCCGCTCCTCACCTGGTGTACAGTAGGTAGGTTGCCGCCCCTCCCCTGGTACAGTAGGTAGGTTGCCGCCCCCACCTAACGTTTTACCCAAAACATTCATTTTTGGCTTAAAATTGCATAAAATTAGCATTGTAAATAGGCGAAAAATCGCGCGCTGCGCGCGAAATTAGTGTTTTAGGCCACATTTTCTTCAGTATTTAGACAAAAAATTTCGGTTTCCAGATAACCCCCCACGTGGTACGACACGACCCCCCCTAGCTCGGCTGGTACAGTAGGCAGGTTGCCGCCCCGCATTTTGGGCAGGGTAGTACTTGGGGGGTGGTGGGGGTGGGGGGAATTCATCTATCTATCGTCAACACTTTTTGATTTCATCTATCTATCGTCAACACTTATGGGCAAATCTATCTATCGTCAACAAATTCTGGGAACATGAACTCAATGATGAACTCAATCGGGGGGTATTTTTGTGCATTGTTGCGCCCAATTCCCGAATGGCGATCATTTGCTTGCATTCAATTGCATTTCGCAAAGAATTGCGCACAGTAATCGAACGTGTTTGAGCTTGAACCATATGGCACACGTCGTGGGATGATATATGAAAACACTGTGCAAACGCATGGGGGGAAGGGGGGGGGGAAGACCCAAATTCAGGAAAAAGTCACTTTTTGAGGTAGAAAATTTGACCGATTTTTGGCCCTTTTTGGAAAAAATTCTCCATAAAAAGGGTTTTTTGGCGACTTTTGACAACATCGACCTAGATCGGTTCGATCTTGCGCTCTTGGGTTCGGCCCGGGCCGGACATGTGAAGGATCGGCCGCGCCGGGCAGTCCTGCCCGAAGCTTCTGAACAAAGTGACTTGTTTTACTTTAAAAATAGAGATTTTTTTTTGTCAAAAATACGAAAGTTCCTGTCAGATTCGGGAAGTAAGTCATCAGTACTTGACTTGTCTCTCTCTACCTGACAACGGTTTTGTTGCAAGCAATGAATTTTCCATCTGAAAATAAGTTCAGAAAAATTACAACAATTATGACAAAAATTGGGTAAAGCTCTGACCCAAAAAAGTCAGACCGGACCGGGCTTGATTTTGATCATGATCTTGCTTGCCTTGTTGGTTCTGGTTGGCGGTTATGTCCGGTTGACGTGTTTAATGCTGTATTTGCTGCTCAAATCATACGGGTTTTAACTGTCGTGCATGGATAAGTCGGTCCATAGGAATTCGAAATTCGGCCTGAATCTGAATTCCGTCGTGTCGCGTGCTCGCTTTGTCATCGTACAGTACCGACTGCAATTGACTGCCGCATTTGTACGTCCAAAGCGGACATAACACGGACGTGCATGTGCACGCAGTGAGCCCTTAACTATCGTACATCTAATCCTACATGCAACACCATTTGAATTCACATGCGGCACTCAATTGCAATCGGTATATTGTAGTTGGTCCGTCTCAAAATCCGATCATACATATTTCAGGAAAGCAGCGGCGGCAGCAGCGAGCAGACTGCCGACGGCAAGAAGGTGACGCCGGCCGTTGTTCGTACGCGTCAGTTCCGCCAATTGATCGACACGCGCAGTCCGTCCGATGCCATCATGTCACCGTTCTCGCAGGTATGCTTGGCTGTATACTGGCGTGCAAAACACCGTTCTTTATTTTTCGTAGAAAAAACGTTTTTTCACGTACTTTTATGTGCGTAACAGGTTTTTTTATTTGGTGGTGGGGGCAATAGCGGAACAGCGACGCTCGTCGGTATTAGTGCTCCAATGCAGTGGTGTCGTTGAGAAATCGAAATTTTCCCATACCCAGCCCAATTTTCGGGAAATTTCCCATACATACCCCCAAAAATCAAAAATTTCCCATACCAGGGGGGGGGGGTTTTTCCAAAAACTCAAAAATTTCCCATACCCGAGGGTGGGGGTTTTGAAAAAAAATGACCCCAAAAATCTTCTAAAAGTGTCAAAATTGGTCTAAAAAGTGCTTAAAACAGAGTTTTCTTGCGGTAGTAAGCGATTTTTGACATTTTTGGACGAAAAATGGCCAATTTTGGTACTTCTCGGGGTCAAAAAGTCATTTCTTAGGGGTGCTTGTTCCAAAAGTGAAAAATTTCCCATACCCCATACCCCCGGTCGATTTCCCATACCCCATACCAGGGGGGGGTAACCCCCCCCCCCCCAACGACACCACTGCTCCAATGTCCAGCTCAATAATAAAAAATGTCTGCGTTGTCCTGCTTGCCTGATCCTACAATTTCGCCCGTGGATTATTTTAACCAGATTTAGAAGCTTTTTAGCGGGGGGCACAACGTCACGCCGATGGTCTCGAATACCCCGCGAAACCTAGGCGTAGACGACTCCAAATTAATTTTTTTCAATAATTTGCTAAATACTGTACAACAGTCACACAATGCTCTCGCATCCCTTTTTAGCATTAAAATTTATGAAAACTAGTGAATTTTGAAATGTAGTTCCCTAAAAGGTAGTAAATTTTTGTATTAAGCCCAACAAAGCTAGTTAATTGGCATTTCAGCGGTAAAAAAACTGCTGAATTTTCGATTTGTGTAGCTTCCAGCAGGCAGCCTATTTTGAAAAAAAAAACAAACCCTCATTCGTCCGTGGCATGGTTATCGTGTCTATTTAGTTGAATTTTGTTTCCTGTATTTTTACCAAAAGAAAATTGAAAAAAAATCTTACAGAAATTGTGCTCGCGAACGGCGCCCAATAGCGATCAAGTGCATCATCCAGCCATGATCGGGTCAGTTTAGGGCGTTTTTTCACCATGTCATTAATTTCAAATAAATGTCAGCGGAAATAGTCTTCTGTTGCCAACACCAAAATTTAACCACTGGTCCGTTTCGTTTGCTGCGTGCGTGCGGTACTGTCCAAAAAGCCGAAAACTGAAAGTGTGGTCGAAAATCAAAACTGCATAATTACCGAAGAACTCTAGCCTGGCTTTAGATATTGCTATTGGTCTAGATCTTGTACTTTCTTCCATTTTTAGCAAGAGCAAACAAAAGCCCAAACGTTTGACGCAAGTGGCGAATATGAAATAACTTCCCGTTCGATGCAAAACCGATTCTATGCGCATGCGCGATTTATCATCAAGCCGTTGTAAATAGCAAAAATGAATGTTATTTTATGCCATTATCATATTGTGCTGCCAGATTTCCTATGTAACCACAGGTGCAACGTTTGTATTTGACATTGATTTATCACAATTCTTGCTTGTGTGGTTCTTTATTCGAGAAAGTTTTGTGGCCTTGATTTATTGATTCGTATCACTTCAAACTCTCTCCTATTTGGAACGATTGTGGGATACCATATGCGTACCCACAGTGTCTAAGCATCACTCGTATGATTTTATTTTTACATTGCTTTTTGGTGATTTGCGTGGACAAACTGTACTTATTATTAAGTGTCAACCAAGAACATGCACTAACTCCTGCTGAATATTATACCCTCCTTATGATAAATCCATCGCTGATTGACGTGCGAGTTTTGTCAAAATCTAAATAAACATGCTGCACTTGGATCTTCTTTCGAGTCTTTCTTTCGGATTCGCTACATCTGCAACAGCAGCGTCAAATACGTAATCACCAGTGATATAACCTGAAATTACATTCGAATGGTTTGGGAATGAAGCTTCCGGTGGGAGATCGGCTTTTGATGATACGTCCCGAACGGCAACCTTACAGCATAGGGCGGGCTTAGGTTGAATCCGGAAATCGGAATCCGGAAATAATTCCGGAAAACGCATTATTTTTGCATGTAAATTCTTGCGTTTTCCGGAAATATTTCCGGAGCCCACAAATGTTTTGTATTTTTGCATGCAAATTGTTTCCGAGCTGATGCAGAAGAACGCTTGTGCAGTCAGCAAGAACTTCAAACTTTATCGGTTTTTGTTTTGGTAGAATCTGAGCCAAACTATCTCTGTCGCTCCTGCTGGGGCAGCAACCATAAATAGCGCAGACTGTAGCAGCAGACTTACGGTCATGATAAATCCCTTTGTGACCACGGCGAATCCTCCGATTGATATCCCAGCGGTGGGTGTCTCCAATTTGCTGACAAAGTTGGCTGCGCAACTGAACAACTGAAAGTTGGCCCGAGGTTCAATTGTGTGCGAATAATGGATCTTGCCAGTGGCGGATCCAGCTTTTGGCCAAATCCAAAAGGTCGTTTTTTATCGTGCTTGTTCCATTTTTGGAAAGTTATTATTATCTAACATATGCTGCTTGTTCAGGACTGCGCGCTTTTTACACCAACAGTGTACTGTACATGGGACGCCGCGCGCGAGATATTGGCATCTTTTGCGCGCGCAATAACTAAGTTTCAATGAAAATGGGTGTACTTGAAGCGCACGATTTTTGGACTTTTGAAGTGAAATCCTGCGATTTAGGGGGTTCTTTCCTTCCTCCTTCCGAAACGGTGCCCTCCTTCAGGGACCAAGTAATGGGACCATGGCCCTGGATCCGCCCTGGAACCTTGCTGTCACAAGGCCACGACACGGCTCGACCAGGGTTGTTTCAAAAAAAAGTTGTTAATTAAAAAATTTTTTTCAACCCTGGGCTCGACCGGTTGATTTTGGTTTATATTCATGTCGGCGACTCCGATCGTCAAACGTCGTCATCAGCTCGTGCCGAATGCCAGGTTTTATGTATTTCTCTCGCACATTCAGGATTGCTTGAGTTCACGACTAAAGTTGACGACCAAAACAGCATCAGCCTTGACTTTGCGATCATTTGTCATCAAAGCGTTTTTGCCAGCTTATAAAGCAGCAGCCACGCAAATGCACGCACGTTGCTTTCCATAGACGACTGGCTAGCTGATGTTTCACAGACGCCTATGGTTCCTTACGTTTTTTCACTGACCTCTTTCTGGTACGGCTGCCAGAGCGATCGCTCCTCATAGACAATCTCGCCGGCCGTTTGTATCTGCAACTGCAAATATGTCGTCAACCATGTATCAAACTTTGTGATGTTTCACAGGTGCACTATACGGTGTACCCTCCTTATTGCGACACAATACCGTCATTTTTCGCCACTATTTACTTTCCGCAGAGTGTGGCAATATATAGGACCAAGCCCATCGGCTAACCGTTTAGGCCGCCCTCAGACAAACGCGAAAAGCGAAAAGCAAAAAGTTTTTCAGCGTAGTCATCATCCACAGCGCACGCCAAACAGCCTCTGAAACATTTTGTTTGAGCATCACTGTGGTTTAGGCCCGTGGTTAAGGAGTTGCTGTTGTGCTGAACTTTTCGCTTTTCGCTTTTCGCGTTTGTCTGAGGGCCGCCTTAGTGTGATCTATGTATAGTCTTTCCGTTTTATCATAGCCCAGCAGCAACATACAGAAAATGTTTCATTGCCTTGAAAACATAGCAGTCATCGTCGTGCATGATAACCAACAGGTTGACAACGTGGCTCGGAAACTGCCTGTTATAATGATGGCTGCTGTTTCGATGAAACCTTTGCTGTATACTTTGTGTGGACCGAGAATAAAATGAAACACTATAAATGGGCTTTTGGTGCCATCATAAAGTCGAAACTTTATCAATGCAAAAAATGTGATCCCGCGTTTAGTTTTCATACTTGCTCAACTGTTGCTAAATAATCTCGCCCTGAAAGTGGTTCACAGCAAAGAGACCCCAGGTATGTAAAGGCAAATTACGCTAACGCGAGCCCGATTTCGAAGGTGGCGTGCATTCAAAACGAATAGAAAGAGAAAATCATCATGCTCCAGATTGTATTCTTCAACGTGTAACATTTCCCAAATCAGCAGCCACGTATGAATGTTTCACTATTCGGCCAGCTGCGAAATCGGGCTCGTGTTTGTATGTATGGTTTGCCTTTACTATGCCTTGCTAGCCAGCCGGGACTCTATTCGGAATATGGTGAAAATCGGCATTTTTTTGTGTCAAATTTTTCCCACAGTGGGCTGTGTTGCAAAACATTCCCGAATAGCGCTCTCGAGGGGGCTGACGTCAAATCTTTTCGTCAAATCACATATACTGTATAATTATTTCTCGCGCTCATTTGGGGCTCATGCACATTGCTTAAATTTGACGAAAAGATTTTGACGCCTTGATTTGACACGACAAGTACATACTGCCTTCGAGGGCTGGTCTATTCGGGTGTGCGGGGGAGGGGCGGTATTTGAAAAACTCCGGCACTATAGACTACACGGCACCTGGTCATGTATGCTGGCTGGCAGCGCAGTCATTACGAGCATGGACAGCGCGGTGTACTTGAGTCGATCGGTCATGCTCAACAACAACGATGGTACCGACGCGATGTTGGTCAACTCAGAGTACATCACCAGAATGGTCACTGGGATGTTGCATGCGAACGAGACGAACGTGAACACCTGGCAAAGAGTGTGACTTACTGGTCTGAATTTTGCACTGCAAATATGCTTTACTTTTTATCGTTAAAAACGTTATGGTTTGAAAATAATAAGCCAAGCGTAATCAAGTGCTGCCCAGATAATCGAGATTTTGTTGATCGACATTGTTTTTGATCGTCTATGTAGCCGGATTAAAAGCAGACCCAGAGCGCAAGAAAATATATCAAGGACCGTTTGAAATTAGCTGATATACGACTAATTTTAACCAGCGTAGAAGTTGTTCTCAGGTCGCAGGTCAACAGCTTTTGGTGCTGCCCGAATCATAAGTGGCGCCGATCTCATAACCCACTCATATGGACTTCGGCCTGTTTATGGAACCGTAGTGTGAATTGCCATGCAGTGCGCTCTTATGGTTACCCGTTTCGACCTACTACTCTCGCAGACACGGGCGGGCGGTGCACCAGGTCATCGTCAGTGCGATTGCACCACAGAAACCCCATAGTGCCGCCAGATTGTCCGGCAATTCGCGCGAGAACCTGAAACAGCTCGTCCGTACACTGCACCAAGTCGCACAGATTCAGATGCCAATTGACGTAGTGTCGAAACAGCTGTACGTCGCTCGCAAAGTGAGCGGCCTGTAGAATTTTGTTCTGTCAGTAATCACCCGCAGCATATTCTGGCAAGTGCGCGTTTGTTTTTTGACTGACAAGTATGGCGCTGACATGCCAAATTCAGTCCCGGGGCACAGGTTCAGGCCCGGCCGGCTGGAGCTAAGCCTAAGCCTATACATGTGTCAATTATGCTGGGGCTGAAAGGGTCGGGCCTGAACTTCCGGGCCTGAAAAGTCGCGAAATAGCCACATTCGACCGGCCTGTTTGCGCATCTGTGAGTTGAAGTGGCGAATTTCGAGAATCAGCCAAACGGACAAGTACATGAAGATGTGCTGCGTGAATGACCACATAACGTTGCCATAGGTGTACACAATGTGCGTCCAGACGAATTCCAGCCACTGCCAGCCGGTTAGTGCACTCAGCGTCGACACCAGGCCTGCCGGAGGAGGAACCGGGTCATGTTGCAATCACACATACTGACCTTCTTACTCAGATCGGACAAAACAGATCATTTTTGTATTGATGTCGGTATACATACATACCGGAGAATGCCAAATAAACCACTCCTCGCAGAGTACGCACTCAGCCTGCGTGAAGCAGAAACATCTGACTTTCAGCTTTAAACTTGAGCTTGACGGGGAGTTGGACTTTTTTTGTGAATATTCCTCCCAATGAGTAAAACTTTCTTGTTGCTGAAACTCGGTGTTACTCAGGCGATGAATGATCCCCATATTTACTCATCTGATTTCACTGATATAAATAGGCCGGCGGAATACCTGGCACTTTGGCCACACGCAACCACAGGCTGTCAACCAAAATCCAAGCCAGTTCCACCAGACACAGAGCGTGCGTGAACCAGCAGACGCGCTTCGCAAATCTGGGAAAGTAGTAAATTGACGGTTTGGGAATAATTCTTGGGCTTTTCGTTTATTAATCCAGAACTCATAAAAAAGCGGGTTTCATATGCGGTTGAGTTGAAACGCATGTCCACTTTATACGGATAGTGGTCCTCCATCTCGTGAGACTTTCTATTGACATGTCGAAATCTTTCGATTAAAAATTTACTGTGATCTATAAAGGAGAACACTGAACGAACAAATGCGGTGGCTGAAACGGCCGACCAGGTCTCAATCAAACCGCTATAAGTGAGAACGATTGTCTTACATTGGACTCTGACCTGCCATGTTCCGCATCAGTTTGTGTCAACGTTTCGAATCGCTTGATAGTTTTCGACAGCGTTCCGTTTCGCTGCCAACTGATCATGAACGACACGCTGTACATCAACTCGAACCAAAACACTGCGAACTGAAAATATTGGATTATGCGATTGCGATATATACAGTACCACATCCCAGAGAATTGCTGTATCCCTAGATAAACGCAGCTCGCCTAATGATTTGCCATATGTACACAGAAGTCGGCTCGCAAAATGAATTGGTACATCCCCAGAGAAATGCCACCCACCCAGTGAAATATGTCATAATCCCCATTGAAACGAAGCTTGCCCAGTGAAATCCCCAGAGAAACGCCCATTAAGATTAATTTTGATCCGCAAATGCCCACACCTGAATGATTCGTATGCTGCTCTCACTCAACAGTCGATTGTCGATTTTGTATTCAAGCAGGCTGCCAACGAAACCGACCAACATACACAACCACATTATAGCCAGCACGTAGATTCGGCATGTTTCCAGCAGATTTAGACGACTCACTTCGCTCTTCACTCGCACATAACACAAGGACACCTGCAGCGGCGGTGAGTTCGAAGGAGAGGGCTGCGGTAGCTACAGTACCAGCTGCAACCTTGGGTGAATTCTGCACGTACGCGTGCAGCACGCGTGCGTATGCATGCACGCCTTTGACGCCTGTGGGCACAATGTATAACCACCCAGCGGTGCACGCGCAGTGCATGCGTACGCACGCGTGCGTACAGTCCAACCACCAGCTCATGAGACGACTTTTTTAAAGCTTGCTTGGCCGCATTCAAAAATGCTCCAGATACACGTGTTTTCGCAAACAAAAGAAAGAGATTGGCTGAGGGAGATGATGACAGTTCCAGCTGGCTGACCTCATTGTTGCGTGCTTACGCGAACAGCAGCGTTGTTCAGCACCAATGTTTTGGGAGTCAAAGGGAATTTACGCACCGAGTGGAGAGCGTGTTTTTAAAAAATACGTGCGTTTCTCTTTCTTTCATTTCCGAAATACGTGGAACCGGAACATTGTTGGATCCGCACAAGCCAATTTCAAAAAAAGTCGTCTCATGAGTTCGTGGTTGGACTATACGCGTGCACCGAGTGCACGCCGTTTGACCTTATCAGCACTGTGCACGCGGTGCATGTGGTGCATTCGGCCTCCTATACTTTTGTGTGTGCAGGCGTCAAAGGCGTGCATGCGTACGCACGCGTGCTGCACGCGTAAGGGCAGAATTCACCCAGAGTTGCAGCTGGTACAGTAAGTACACCTCTATAAAAAGTGTTCGCAGAAGTGGTGGATTTAGCGCCTAGCTATGTAGCTGCATACGTACATACTTAAGTGGCTCAGGATGTTCGCAAGAATGGCCAAAAGAACGTTTCAAAACAACAGCAGCAAAAGTGAAATCGTCAACAACACACACTACTTGACCTGCAGGCTTATGGTACTGTAGTAAACTCATACCGTCAACTCCCATGCATAATTTGGGACTGCTTGCGGTGACGACGAGGTTTGATTATTTGAGTTGACCACTTTCATTAACCAACCTGCAGACTTGGCCACCATGATGGGAACAGTTCATTGAAGGTGTATTTGCGCTCATCCGTTCTTCCGTCGCCGTGATTATTCAGGCTGCCGTGCACCTTGATCTTCATAGTTGGTTGGTGCTGATCTGGGACAGTAAGCATGCACATGCACAAAAATACCCACACCGCACGATAACGTGAACCATTCGTTTTGGGACGCGCACTGTATGTTTGTCACTGATTCTGCGTTTATTTGGTTTCCTGAAAGTTCCATTAAACAGTATTCGTTTGTTTGCGTTGAAACCTGAGACAGGCGAGCGCCAAAAATTTGTTTGACACACGATTAGAGCTGCCCGCCTCTGTTGGGTGTGAACTGTAGCTTTTTACATACCTCGTGTCGTGCGTGACTTTACATATGAGCTCTTTATTTACATTTTGTTATTGTCACTGTTTTTGCACCGGTGGCCAAAGTTCCCTCATTTGGAAACTCGGGGTTCTGACACGATCCTCCCTATGTATGTATATACTTTGTGTGTTCCCTCGTCAACACCCATGAAGCTTGCGATCATCAGTTGGCGAAGACCAAAAATTATCTATTTTATTGCACTCTGGAATTCTCCACAAAACATGGAAATATTGCAAAATAACGCGAGAAACATGGACAGAGCACCAGGCCAAAAGTGAATATGATAAAATATAAAATAGTGCATATGAGCATGGCATGATAAACTAGAGATTAAATTAACGTCGTGGCGGTCTTGGCATCTGTTGATCGTGGCGGGTATTCTCAAACAAGAGCTACACCCAATATTGACTATCGGTCAACCTTGTGGTCGTGTTGCCAGTGCCGGTTGCATTGATGGTGGGCACGGATTGTCGTGTCACCCCGCCAGCCCCATGTGTCAGAGTGTCTGTCCTGCCAGCCGCTGCACCGGCACTGTCCGTCCGACGTATGAACCGATAGGGAGCATGTGATGTTGGACCGGCAGTTGTGCTTCGTTGTTGTTGTTGTTGTTGGACAGCACGATCCAGCGACATACGATCGAAACGCGCGTGCAGCTGATGTTGCATCACGGCCGGTTGTTGGTCCGTCTCGCTGGCGCTGGAGCTGTACTGGTACGCGTACCTGGGTGACGTTTTGGAAGATGTTTTTGCTCGTTCTAATCAGGACGTATAGTGCAGCCACGAGCTCATGAGACGACTTTTTTGCAGTTGGCTTGTGCGAATCCAATAATGTTCAGGTTCCACGTATTTCGGAAATAGAAAAAGGAAAAACCACTATTTTTTAAAAACCCCCCCCCCCCCCCCGCGGCGCATCCCCCCTTTCCCCCCAACATTTTTTGTGTTAACAATGTTGCTGTCCGCGTAAGCACCACAATTTAGGTCAGCCGCTACAACCCCCCCCCCATCCCCTAACCGACCAAAAACCCCCCCACCATCCAAAATCGTCCGTGCGCAGGAACAATCCGAAATCGTCTAATCAGGCTAACTATTTAGTCGTTAACGGATATCGTCAACTATAGTCGTCAACTCAAGCAGCCCTGTATAAGAGCTTGTACATGGCTGAGTTGATGATCTGTGTTGACTACATGAATATAAGCCGCTGATTATTTCAGCAATTGAGTGAATACAGAAGGATTCATTGACACAGAGAGTAGAATGTGAGAAAACTTCAATGATTTCAAGTCCGGCCAGATCAATACCATGATCTTCGCTCTCGTCCCATCAGCATGAACATGAACATAAACATAAACATAACCAAACCCAAAGTACCGATCGGTGCTGCACTCGTGCATCAGACGCGGCGGCATGGTTGCGCGACTGCTACTGCCCATTGGGGACAGTGGTGTGACCGTGCACAGCGGGGTGCCCAACGCGCCAGCAGCCGATGCACCACTGCGTTCGAAAGTCATCAGACCACTCGGTGGTGGGGCACGTGTGGATGGGTCTGTGATGGTTGGGCACATCATGCTGGGCAGGTACAGTTGATTTTGTGTTCGACTTACGATGTATGTCAAACTTGGATAACTGATAGGATCGGATACGTAAGTACATATGTCTTGGTTGAGCGATGTTCCTTTTTGAGCACATGCATTTTGAGATTTACTCATTTACTTTTGTCCAGCGTGAATTAAGTTCTGCTCAAAACCAACGGAGTGAACTTTTTCAGAATAAACGACTTTCATGCTGGTCGCAGTTAGTGGCGCGTCAGTGACTCGCTAACATCCTTGCTGCACTACATAGTTCTTACAAGAAGCAGCACGGGCCGTAGTCACGGTAGAACAAAGCCACGTTAGGCCGGTTCAAACGAATTTCATATCAGTTTGCCCCAGAGTCAATAAGGCAAACTATACTACCACCCAAGCGCCACGTACTGTATGTATAGTCCAACCATCGGCTCATGTCACTTTGTGAAGCTGCTGGCCGACTTGTTCCATTCCTCCACGTTCTAACGAAAGAGAAATTGAGTTTCCGAAAAAAATTGCTCCCAAATTGTGTAATTTTATGAAATAGACGTGTTTTATCCATTTCATGTTAATTTAAATTTATATTTGATCGAATTCACTGTTTTTTCAACACATCCTATCATTTTTTCAGTATTTTTTTGCAAAATCGGTCACATTCAGTTTCTCTTTCGTTAGAACGCGGAGGAAGGGAACAAAGCCAGCCAGCAGCAACACAAAGTGACATGAGCCGATGGATGGACTACACACGTACCATTGTGCGGTTCAAATGTCCTTGTGGCACGTGTCGTGTGTTGCTGTGGCAGTGAAGTGTCGGATCGATCGCCGACACTCAACGACGACGAGCCGTGTCGCGACGACGACACCTGATGTCGCAGGTGTTGGCCGGCGTACCGACGGGGCACCGCCGGCATCAGTTGGTCGTTGGTCGTATGGTCCTTCGGTCGACTCCAGCCCGTCGCGTAGACGGTCGTGCCCAGCAGGTCCGGCGTTGGACCATCGATGGACAATGACGACACCTGTTAGGGTAGGTTTGTTGGTCAAACGTAAAATAAAGTCCATCTATACATAAGTAAATGAAGCAAAAGTATAATGTCCACGAACATAATGATTGGATCGGATGGGAACGGAACAGATCTGATTTTTTTAATTCTGGGCGTTTCTCTCTCTCTCTCTAGAATCGCAATAACGCAACCCTGCATAGATAATCATGACTGAAAGGCGCTGGACCCGCAGCATGTCATTGAAAAGAGTGTGTGTACTGTACCCAACTGACCGGGGGTAGGGTGTTGGCGAGTTGTTGCTGTTTCTCCTTCAGATATCGACGTTCCCGCTGTCGTTGCACGCGTGTACGTCGCACGAGTACAAACACGCACGCGCAAACGCACAGACACACGAACAGCACGGCACCGAGCGTGTAGCTCGCACTGATGCGGGGTGTTACGTAGATACCTGCGATGTGCAAAACCAATGAAATTCGGCTGGTTTTGCGATAGTGGTGTTATACGTAAGTGGGGACCGCATTTGATTTGGTCACGTGACTTGGACGTGTCAAGATTTACAGATGCCATGAATTTCAACCAACGCAAAATTTGGTCTCCGTTCACTTGACAAGGAACTTATACGCTAATCGTTATTGGTCGCGTCAATAAACTTCACATTTCTTCAACGCAAACGTCACGTTATCAAAACGAACCGTAGCGGTTTCGAACCAATCACCAAGTCAGCCACTTCGGTCGGTACGACCAACTTACATAAGTGTCCACACACAATCACAAATGAAATAACCAAACGCCTACCATCTGGCGGTCGACTCATCACCGTCGATTGCCCACTGCCAACTGATGTTTCATCGTGCTTATAAGTGCCATCAGTGACTTGGTCGTGTCCGTGGACGACATTTGGTCGTATGGTGAACGTGAACGTGCCGCGTGCCGGCTGCCAACCGGTCACACGGAGCTCGTACATGAAATTGTCCTCAATTTGTTTGTGTGTCCGTTCGAGACTGTTGAGATAGAGAATACGACCGGCTGCCACGTCACCGCCGGTGAACAATGACACCTGGGAATGTTGGTCGTATTGGTCGTCGACTGGGGCGGACTCGCTGCTGTTCGAATTGGTCGTGATTGGTGTCGAGCGTTTCTCAACCTGCTGATATATAGATTGTTGGTACGGTGGGCCGTCGTTTTGTCGACTCTAACCGTTCTTTTAATGCAACGGAAGAGAACCAGTTTCAAGCCTGAATCGGCAAGGCGACTGAGGCATGCACCGGGCACTGCTCTTCGGAAATTTTAACAACAGTTTACGGCGTTTTTATGCATGTAACTGGCAGCGCAGTGAATATACGCAGTGAAACATCAGCTGACTCATTTGTGGGTCAACACGCACAATGACAACATGGCAAGCAAGCTGATCTTGAATTTGAACTTTCTAAGCAGATATTCTAAACTTGATTCCTGTAAGCTTTGCTTCTGTTCGTGTCGAAAACACACTAAAACGAATAAAAAAACAAAACGACGCGATTTGTCAAATCACACCTTGTTCGACAACTTGACCAGTCGTCCGTAGAGTGGTTGTCGGATGATGAGAAACTGCGGCGTTTTGTCCTCCGGTATCTGACTTGTATCGAGCGCGTGTTGTGTGATCAGGGCACTGCCGCCGGGCTCAACGGTGATCACGCGTTGTACGCACGCGGGTGAGACGCGGAAAGACAGCGTCTTGTCCGTGATACGATTCGCAGCGTTGTACACCTGGGGCGGTACGCGGTGTATGAGTTGGTTGTGGTGGCACCCTCTGTATATGGATATAACGAGGTCCGCTTGACTACGACGGTCAATCGCAATATAGCATCCACTAAATGATAGAGCACTGTTTGTCAGATATGACTGCGAAAAACGTAATAATAATGACGTCACGTGTGATCACATATAATTATGTTTTATATTTGTTGTTCAATTTTTGATGGCGATAGCTTGGGGATCAAAACATGAAAAAGAAATTCTTGACTTTCAAGAGAGTTTCATCGGGCCAAAGCGCTGGCGAAATGAACGCAGTCAATTGCGTCTGCGCTGTGGTTCTCACGGCATCTTATCACAACGTGTGCAATGTTTCAGCGCAAACACGTTTTGATTGAGCGAATTTGATTGCATGATTGTGTTTTCGAGAATTCGGCCCATCGCAGTGACCATAAGGCTTAACTATTCGAGACAGAAACTAGTCCAAAATGTGTCGCACCCAGAACTATTTCTGCAGATCATGATTTCACACCTGCTACCTTTCAAAATCAGGCATCAACAGCTTACCTGAAAGACACACATGTCTCGCCAAGCGTGCATGTTGTGCTGATTGTAGATGATGTTTCGATTGTCAATGTCGGCCTGCGTGAACGAGCGTGGCACGCGGTCGGTGCCCACCCAGAGGAAGGTACCGTTCTGCGGCGGAGATGTGATGTTGTAGACGATGTCACCTGTATTTAGTGTGTTCGGCTTTGGGAAAGGATGAATTCAAGAAGCTGTGCTTTGTAGTTTTACAGTAAACCAGCACTAGATAAAAATGACTTTTCAAAAATGGAACAGGCGCGGAATAAAAATGACTTTTAGGATTTGGCCGATCCCTTGGCCAAAAGCTAGATCCGCCACTGAGAATGATGGGCCGCGGTGACATAACTCAGATCACATTATCAAAGCACATAAATATTATTTTTCAAACAAATGACAATCTACTCATTGCAGCCCAAAACTCCACCCAAGAAACCGGGAACACGAACGCGAGTTTCCATTCGAAAGTGCACCGAGATTCGTGTTCTTCACAATCGTGTAGTGCGTGCCCTGCGTGTATGTGACCGTGCTGACGTTGACCAGTGAAAGGGACAGAGGCGAGACGGAGATACGGACAACGCGCGTGAAGGATTGGTGTGACGAGGCGGACACGCGCAGGGTGAAACTGGCTGCAATTGATGGTTGTTTGGTTGCCCGTTTTGCTCTGTTTTCACTGCGCCGGACGGTGCACCAGGTGGCTCGTCAGTGCTAACGAACAAGGGTGGCCAACTGATTAACCAACACGCTCTTGTTGTATTTGTGGTCAACAACAGGGGCACATTGACATCTATGAAAATGCGGCTTCATTAGTTTTCTTTGTTTAAAATGACGTCACACGGGTCTTACATTTTCGTCCACTGTAAGGGCGGGCTTGGGTTGAATCCGGAAATCGGAATCCGGAAATATTTCTAAAAAAACGCATTATTTTTGCACGTAAATTCTTGCGTTTTCCGGAAAAACTTCCGGAGCTCAGAAAATGTTTTGTGCTTTCGCATGCAAATTATTCTCGGGCTCCGGATTCCGTTATTAAGAGCTCGCCATAATGCACATGCATTCACGGTGTACAGTTTTTTAACACTAGGGGACAAAAAATCTAATTCGAAAATATTTCACTGCATGGGGCACACTTTATCTTGAAACATCACGCACCCAATTTGTTGTGTCCGTGCTGCACGAAATGCACAATCGATTTGTTGATGTCCATCTGCGTGAACGTGCGTTTCGGCTGATCGTAGTTGTCCGGTCCGACGCTGACGTAGCCCCCGATCGGGCCCTGTTTTACAAATTCATTCTTTAATTCTTTGGTTGCTGCGGAAGCGGATTCGAGAGCAGGGATTGTTAAATGCAATATGTATATGTACCTGCCCGGTAATGCGGTAGAAATATACGGATGCAAAAGAGCGCCTCTTTTCCAAGAACTCAACCAGTTCTTTCATTCAGAAGATGTGTGCAGAGGCCAAAGACCAAGCATGTGTAAGCCTGAGCCTAAAGCTCATGTTCAAGGCATATGTATATATGGCGCTTCTAATTTTTCCGCCCGCAGTTTTCTTCATACCGCCCTTCATCGGTAACCCACCTGTATCACATCGTAGCGCACCACTGACGAGCCCGACCAATGGTGGCCGGCCTCATCAGTCTCCACCAGCAAGTGCTCGTTGGTCAACGTCACTGACTCACCGCGCACTAGACGCAGACGCGAGATAAAATTGATCACCTGCATGTGCGCAATTGGTGTCTGATTGAGAGCATTGAAAGGGGCGGTTTATGGCCTTGCCTTGCCGATTCAGGGCTTGGCTGATGTCCAGTGCAAAAGAACCCGCGAAATTAAACGGGCAATAAAGTTGGTCTATTTTGCAGTAGTTTTGCCTGATCAATAAAGCGCACAGAGTGTGTGCTGCCTGGCAGTGACGAGATGAGACCCCAAAGCCGAGCTGAAGGCTTGCGTCCCCGCTTTATTGCGGATCAGGCAACGTCATTTGAAAAATCTCCCTGAGATGCCTAGGCCGCTCTCTGATATTGATATAACTAAAGTGGCGCTAAACGAATGACGGAGGACACCAACTTGGAACTGTTTGGCGTTTGAGGGAACGATCTGCACGTAGACGGCGAATTTGAGTCGCATCGAGCGTTTCTTCAGCAAACGATCGTCATCAGGGCACACCTGCAATTTAGGCACAGTTTGCAATTTAAGCCTGAATTTAGGCCAAGCCTTAGGCAATAATGACGTTAGGGCCCAAGGTATGTATGTATTAAGTACTACAGTAAGTTAGTCCAAGAAGTCACAATGGCGATTGTGGACGAGTGTTTGAGCATGTGCAGCTCTTTCTCTCGCAGGACAGGTTTTTTTCGGCCACACTAAAAGAATCAATCGTGTGTCTGTTAGATGAGTTGGCAACTGGGGTGGAATGTTAACTACAGACTGGTGACCAAAATATTGTTCGAGACACGTCACACAACAGGCAAGGTGGTCACTATAACGAGTCTATTCTGTACCCGTCGTACCTCAAAGTGTATGTGATCCTCACTCGGTTCCCTCCTGCTCGCATGTGCCCCATGGTGGTAGTCCAACAGGTGCAGGTCAACGTCCATTTGCGTCAATCGATAATCATCCAAACGACGTTGCAACGTTGTGTCGTTGTGATTGGCCGTCGCCAGAGTCAGGTGACCTTGGTTGACATTATGTGATGTTTCACGCACGTATACACGTTGCGTTCAGATCAGAGCTGGCAGGATTTTGGGTTTTATCGTCTGCATTTGGTTTCAGTTTTTGGACTTGCATTTTTGTATTGGCATATTCATCCGTTTCGAGTTCTGATTTTGACCAGCGCAAAGGCTGCTACCGACAATCGACTGAATAATTTTACGCTGGTCAAAATTAGAACTGCCTACTTAATTTCTGAAAATTCTTATCGAAATATTCGCGTGAGTAAGACCGAGACAAATATTGTTGCAAGGTTTTTTCAGCGTGAAACGTCAGCCAGTTTGCCCAGTGCGCACACGGAAACTCCATCCAGTTGATGTTTCACAGTCTCACCGTGTCGTGGCAATCGCCTAATGAACAAAACCAGTGGTTGTCCCACAGCCAGTCTTAGTCGTGTCGTATTGATGTGTGTGGTATTGAGCGACAGACTACTCCCGTGCGAAACAACCAACGGGGACGTTTGCACCTGTGAGATTTCCAGCAGTGTGTGCGTAATATACATGCGCTGTACACTGGTCATCAGGGCACCAAAATACATCGGTCATCAAAATGAACGGGTAACCAAAATAAACTGGTTGCCAAAATACACTGGTCATAAAAATACACTGGTCACCGAAATACACTGGTCATCAAAATAAACTAGTCACCAAAATCAACTAGTCACCAAAATATACCGGTCATCAAAATAAACTAGTCACCAAAATAAACTAGTTGCCAAAATACACTGGTCACGAAAATACACTGGTCACTAACCAATTCGCCCAACTGCACAGCGGTGAGTTCGGCGTACGAGATGACAATCCGGAATCGCCCCTCCTCCTTTACGCTGGGCACATCCTCCACGCCGAATCGTGTACGAGCGAGTGCCCGATCGATGGACACGACGAAGTGGAATGCGTCCCGTTGCGTCCACGATTGGGACAGATGCACATCCTGCCGGTAGGATACGAAGCGCTCGTTGACGTCGAACTGGGTGAATCTGAGCGCGTGTGGAATGTGGAGAGTATTTTTGATTGGCTTGCGTGATCACTGTGCATGCGGCAACTGGGTGTGGGATACTCTGTGATTTTTGATCAGCGTAAATGTTGTTCTCTTGTAAACTGTGAACAGTATTCACAAATGCTGGTCCAAGTCACGTGAAAGCAACAACCAAGTTGCAAGATTTAACACAACCGCAACTTGGAAGCTCGCCGGACTCCCCGACCAACCACGCTTGGTTGCCTTGATTAATATAATAGGCGCTTGTATGCATATACGTCATGTGGATCAAAGCAAGAACGAAGTGAATTAGTCTTCACAGTACTGACAGCTTGAATATATCGCGTACCTCGGCTCATAGTAATGTGGTCAAACAAAGTCGTCGAACAAATGTATTAGATTTCGCGCTCATTTGGGTTGGGGCTCGTGTGTTCGACGACTTTCTTTGACGAGATGATTTGACGACAAAACCATTAGCCCGTACCTCGACGTTAACTGTCCCCTCAAGGTGACGTGTCCATATTTGGGGGGCACGATTATCTCGTAGACCACTGCCCTGGCATCATGATGACTAATTCCGGCGCGCAACAGGTCCATTCCGATGATTTTTTCGGTTTTCGGTGCCAACAACAGTCGACCGTTGGCCTTTAATGCCAGATTGAACATGGCCGCCTCGACCGAGAACCAATGCGGGCCGGCTTGGTGACGCCCGTCACTGAACACGAACGAGAATCCGCCGCTTGTACCGTCTGGAAAAAAATGAGAACAACTCATGCAAAATGAGGTGTGGTGTCTTTAGGTCTATACCCTGTGTTTAGTGATTTGATGTGGATCAGGCAACTGTGATGGTATGCATATCCGCTATGATCAGTATAATTACTTGATCTGATTTATCTTGGGTGTGCTTGTGGCACGCATAACGCTTTGCGTAGTGCGATCGATGCACAGGAGGTTTGGGCTTTGTGGGCTCCAATTGTGCAGATCTGAGCTCAGTCCAGCCCAGTCTGATTTATCTTGAAAAAAACCTGGCTTTGGGGTTTCCAGTTTCGCAAAACAAGGACGTGATGAAGATGGAGCACACTGCTGTGTTTGTGTTCCAGAACCTTTTAGGCCAAAAAGTTCTGGTCAGACACCATTGGGGCTGGATTTTCTACCACGACTGGCTCAGGCTGGTTATTATCAAGCTTGGAGGTAAGTCCAAACGATCCGAAAAAACTGGGCCTGAATCCGCGTGAGACGGACAGGTCTACGGATTGCACACCAAACCGGAGATCTGTCGATATTTAGAACTATACTTTCTTGGTCAAATGAAAGGCAGCCCTGCCCATAACACCAACTTGGCATTCTAACGAACACA
Organism: Rhynchonema sp. JSB1_4; assembly: GCA_030248065.1. NCBI lineage: Eukaryota > Metazoa > Nematoda > Chromadorea > Monhysterida > Xyalidae > Rhynchonema > Rhynchonema sp. JSB1_4. The sequence goes on from JASAMV010002918.1 coordinate 32,541, forward strand.
ATGTTGGCGTCATCAATGTCCCGTTGGGTGAATCGATCAATAGGGGTCGAGGGTCGACTCAGTTGCGCCAAATATCCGTTCGAGGGCGACGTGACCAGGAATGTCAACTGGTTGGTCGGGGTGTCACTGTCGGCAACTTCCAGGTTCGACCTTGTTATCGCGGCCATCTTATTGTTCCACATTTGTAGCGGTTGGTTGGTGAGCAGACGGGGACCTGGTGCGCGGGGGTTAGAATTTTTGATTATGATACACAAATGTGTGTATATGATGCTGAATTTGATCAAGACAAAGTTTGCATAGTTGCAATGGTGTGCCGAGATGTGTTTAAATTAGGACAGTCGTGAAATTTTGAAAGCAATCCAAAAGTCACGAGATGAAGACATGCACAACCGCTGGCTGCTCGTTCATCCTTGTTTCCTGCAGTCATGTATACTGTTGTAGACAAGAGAATCGTCTAAAAAGCGCAAAGTCATCATTGCAAAACAGATCACAGATTGTTCAGCTGATAAAAACGTTTGGTTTTGAATTTAGGCTCCTAGGTGGAGAGCGCGATTTTTAAAAAATACAAGCGTCTCTCTTTCTTTCTTTTCCCGAAATACGTGGAACCGGAACAAAGCCGAAACAGCAATCCAAAACACACTGGAAGTAAATATTCGTGTTGCGTTTAGCGCGATGCACCTGGTCATCGTCAGTGCGAATGCACCAGATGGTCACCTGACCTCCACACAAAAATACAACAGCCGGTTCTGCACATAATACTGTATACACGCACCTCTCAAGTTCTCATGCGTGACCTGAACATGGATGGTGTGCGGGTCGCTCTTCAGTTTCATCGCGTCGTCCATTAGCGTGGCGACGATCGTAAACTGATCGGTCCACGTCGCGCTGCCGTCGTGTTCGTAGTAGACTTGACCGGATGACAGATCGACACTTGTGAACGATGATAGCCGACTCGCTCGACGATCGATTATCTACAAATTCAAATAAATATTAATCATTTAGTGTGGCCATATGCGTGTGCAAACGGCAAACTACGCCAACATGAGCTCGATTTCGCAGCTGGCAGGATGGTGAAACATTCATACGTGACTGCTGACTTGGGAAATGTTGCACGTTGAAGAATACAAAATGGAGCACGATGATTTTCTCTTTCTATTCATTTTGAAAACACGCCACCTTCGAAATCGGGCTTGTGTTGGTGTAGTCTGCCCTAATATGGTATGTACCCGCATACTGTATACACTCGGCTGGCTTGGACCCAAGCTCTAATGTGAGATGCTGAAGTTGTTTTTAACGTTGCAACATGGACCAAGAGTTCGCGCAGCTTCGGACTTCTAATAAAGACGTTGACACTTTTTCAAGTTATATTCGCGAAAGAGAGCCTATGGCCACAACAAGAACAAATTATTCATCATTGCGAAGGAGCCCAACGTGTTGATGCACTCAAAGTGCATGCTTGCTGAGCCCGAGCAACTGTGGTCTGGCGAATAGACACACACCCATACGCGTCGAGGCGTATGTATAACGAACGGATCGGTATTATGTGTGTGTGCGCTGCGGTGCACTGTGTATTGAGCGTGCGTGCGTTGTGTTTATGAGTGATTCTGAACCGCAGCCAGACTGTATAGCCCCGTGTAGCTCAGTTGGTAGAGCAACTGGCTATCCAGGCCTGGTGGCTGGGAGGTCGGAGGTTCGAGTCCTTCCGGGAGCATACGTTTGGTGTGGCGGTTCAGAGTTCACACAACAAGCGATTTGCGTACTGTATGTTATGGTTGCGTGTTAATGACTTCGGGAATTACGCCACGCTTTCTTTGTTCCTAAATGAGGGATGCTATTCAAAAAAGTGCATACATATAACGATAATCCAACGTGTGGCCAGACCTGTCCATGATCGGGTTGCGTGAGCATGTCAAGCAATATGGTTCGATCCGGGTGGTATGTACTGGCCGCCTTGATGTGCTGTGTCGTCAACTGCACTCGACCACCGGAATCCACTGTCAGGTTGCGTGTCGACATTAGGATCTGACATTGGAACTTTGAAATTCAAGAAAGAATTTTTTAAAACGGATAAAAAGTTAATAATTTTAGGGTCACATTGCCATCTGACCCAATGCGGTGCCACTCTGTGTGAATAAACAGGTCAAAACGGGCCCCAAAACAGACTGCATGTTTGACATTATGAGGTATTAGGTGTAATGATGGCATGAAACTCTGGGAAGATCTAATCTAGTTAGCCCAGTATTCGTGAAAACATTTTTAAAATCCACGCATCTGACATTTAAAAACCACGCATTAGGTTTCGCTTAATACCTGTGCTTTCTAATATATTGGTCGCACAATGACCATAGGAATTCATCAAATCAATCCTGAATTTCACGTTCAGTCACATTTAGCCACTGGGCTATGAGCACCCAGCTGACTGCGGGTCAGAAACATTTTGTGGACTGCACGCTTTACGTGCGATCGCGCAACGCACCGTCACTGCGCCGTCACTTCCCCGCTTCACGATTCGGGAAAAAAGTTTAACCAATTCTTATTAAATCATTGTGCGACCAATACATCAGTATGTAAATCGGCATGTACAGTACATACCTGAGTTTTGACGACATTGATGGTGAGCTTGGCAGGTTCGGACGTCAGATCACCGGCTCTGGCGCGCAGCACAATCGTGTCCGAATCTATACCGGGCCCGGTGTGCAGGTACTGGACTGCGCCGATGTTGACGTCGTGCTGCGTGAACTCACTCACAAAAAAGTTGCTGCTCGTGGTCAAAACCTAGATGAAACATCAGAATTGTTCAACAACCCGGCGTTATATAAAGTGACTAGGTTGGACTTGGTGAAGCGCGCGTACATATACTTGGTCACGCGACCTTTGTGTACCAACGCAGGGACTCTTTTTTTTATTTCTGAGCTCCATCAGCATAGGTTTGCTACAAAGGAGGGATCACAGCATACAGTAATCCAAATGACTGACAATTTAGTGCTCAGCGATTTCTCCTAAGTTACCCTAGAGTCCAAAGGACTTATCACCGTCAGCAACAGAATCGCAGTCAATCTCAGGAAGACATGGCTCTATTTAAGTGCGCTCCTGTCGCTCCACATTCAAATTGCTTTGAAGCTTCGGTTCGGGCCACGAAGGGTCCGGTGCGGCAGGCAACCATGTTTGCGCGGCGAGGCGGTCACTTTTTGCTGCGATTTTTCTCAGACTTATCTGTTGTTCGGCTGCGTGGGAGGCTGTTGTTCTATTTTTTGTAGTTTGTAGGCCATCGGTTTTGTGAAGTCACGTCCGCCAATGGAGCGCTTGTGCTCTTGTTGTTGAGTCAAGACATAATAATTTTTCTTGGTTTGCTGTTGTTTTGAAAGTGGAATGGTCATATCCGGATCAGTTTGGGATTGCGTATGGTGATGCTGACTAGTGAAAGCAAATAAAGTTGGCAAAATCAAGAGTTTTTCGTCAGTGCAAAACCAGAATCGCAGGGACTCTTGCCAAAAAACTTCAGAACCACTTTTACACTGGTCCAAATTAGTGGCATTGTCAAATCTCTTGAACCCAAAAATGCAATGTGATTAAGACAAGGCGGATACGATCACTTTTAGTTTGCTTTCGAAATGAAATATATCTTCAATGAAGTAGTCGAAACACAGTCACGGCCCAAACCGTGTGTCGCTAAAAAAAATACGCGTAAAAGGAGTCGCCAGATGCGCCCTCGCTAATTGCACATACAGTGAAACATCACCTGCCACGATCCAGTGACTGTGCGTTGAGCGTCCATCAGCAGACTGCCGTACTGTGGCTGTTCGAGCACCGTGTAGATCACGTGACCGGACATGTAGCCGTGACGCGACGCGTTCACGTGATTCGCATTCAGACGCAGCATACCTGCATGCAATTATGGGTGAGCGCGCGGGCGGGACCGTGGAAATGTAAGTGCCATCAATTCTCGATTGAACAAAGTGGAACCAATGGGCGCTGTCTCTGCGCCTTCCTTTACACTGATTTATGACCGGACACGACGTCCGACAGTTTCGGTCACTATGGAGAAGCTGCACTGTAGAGCGGTGTCAAGGCGGTCAACTGCAGATTTGGGGACCAAAGCTCGAAAATATTCTTTGGGCTCACCACATAGACAGTCACCACAAACAAAGTACCCACAATGTAGTCGTCGACATAGGCCGCTCAAAAGGTCAGACAGTTCTCAGATTCGAAACCAATTCTCTTCCATTGTATTATTATCCAGAGCGACACTGAAGCACCAAGATCAGAAACAAGCATACCTCTTTCCTCCACGGACGCCTCGTTGGTTTCGAGTACCAATTCGAATATTTGTTCTTCGGTCCGCACGAGTACACGGAATGTCAACCACGTCTGCAGATGGCTGGCCACGACGCGCATGTTCAGGAAGTCATCGCGCAACTTCACGTTCACATTGTCGAAGTACATCACCCTGTAAAATCAGGGATGTATCAACGATCGATCCACTGTGGGTGGTGCCAATAAATTAAAAGTATAAAAACCGAATAACCTAAGGTTATCAACATCACTTTGCGTGAACATCAACGCTTGACGCCCAGTGTCGCCGGCGGGATCACGACCACCGACATCCATCAGCCAGACACGACTGCTGTTCAACACCTGGCGGCACAGTAGTAACCAATAAATTCATTTTTGTGAGAATCAATCCATTTATAAATCAATAAATCCCACCTCATAGGTAATGGCCGACGTGCCCACATTCAAATTCGTGTCCACAGTAAGATTGGTTGGCGCGATCACGTTCATTGCGCCTGGTCGAACCACCAGTCCTGCATACATGTAGAAACTGGCTAGTGGAGTTCACAATCATTTTTGACCAGCGTAAATATCGGTCCCGTCCCGTAAACAACTATTACGCCGGTCGAAGTAGTGGTTTGGGTCATTCTCGACAAATACAATTCCGCCTACACGCCTCAAATGTAAAGTGCCCGCTTCACCTGTATTCCTTCGCACCCTGATGAATGGTTCGGTCGCATTGACACTCAGCACAGAAGATGTGCTTTGTTCCCCGTCAGTCACCGTGAACGGCATGTGAAAGTACGTCTGTTTCTGCGTGCTCACGTGACGAAATAGCAGTCGACCTTCGTTGATGTCTTCCTGCGAATAATGTGGTGTGTGGGACAGTGTCGCATTAATGCATGTTCTATGATGGGGTCTTATCGCAACGCAGTGGGGAGAGTCGCCTTATCTCAACTGGTTGGGGTGGCGGCAACAAACACATCCAACAAATAAACATGTATAGTACTACCCGCGAATGGGCATGATAACAATCGGGCCATTTAGTGATTTGGATGTCAGGTAGCGTTGGTCGACAAAGCGCCGAATTATTCTCGAAACCTTCAGCAGTTGCGTACAACCATTATTGATATTTGATACACTGAAAACAGTGTTCCTCTATAATGCCCATGTTTAACACAGCAGAGACAGAATAGAATCTGACATACAGTACACTCACCTGAGTAAAATTGTGCACGGGAACATCTGGCAATTTGAGCAAATAAATTCCGCCGTGAGTGTAGTCGTCGGTGAATGTGTACCTGCCAATCAGGGGAAATACGTATACTATGTAATTCAGATGGTTTCTCAGTTTGGTAATAAAAATCTGATGTGCTGACGTATTTGGTACTGATAGTTTTAGGTTATGTGATATTCGTAAATCCTTGGTTGCATTCTACTTTTGGTTGCGCGCAATTAGCAAAACATATTCATATCATGACATTTTGCACTATTTTCAAGCTTCATATACCTACATTCAAAAGTGTGTTGTCCATGTGCATAGTTGGACACAGGGTTGGGCAAAAGAAAAACGACGGCGTTTTTTCTTAAAAAAACGACGTTTTTTTTAAAAAACGCCTGGGTCGTTTTTCGTTTTTTTAAATCCTGAATTTCCTTGATTTTCCCTGATTTTTCAGGGAAAGTACCCTGATTATCAAGGAAAATCAATTTTTTGTCCCATTTTTTAAAAAAATTTTCGACCAATTTTTACTTTGTCGAGATACGTCGATATACGGAGTTTGACTTTCAGTGATGACCCCGGCCAAAGTTGGTCCCACGATGCGGGTCTGATATGGGATCTTAGCAACTCGCTAGAAAAGGGTTGAAACCTGTTTAATTTGCCTCAGAACACATAGAATGACTTCATTTAACCACGTTTTCTTCCCAACATGAGCGTTTTCCAATTTTTTGGGGGCATATTTTGGTCATCTGGGCGTTTTAAAAAAAAACGTTTTTTTTAAAAAAAACAAACGTTTTTTTAAAAAAAACAATTTTTTGGAAAAAAAACGTTTTTTGCCCAACCCTGGTTGGACAACACTCAATACGGAATTTATGCTCGCAGCGTTCTGATCCGCAAAGCACACGTGCGTGTGTTGGAGCAGCGCGGCTGCGGTGCTTGTCTGCTGGCCTGACCATGTGTGTATGTGCCGCGGCATACACGAGATGCGCTTTACGGATCAGGCAACGCTACGGGCACAAATTCTGCATTAGCTATTGTACGACAGCTGTACACGTACCTGATTAGTGTCGAGTCATTACTCATCCCCAAGTCATCATCGACGAACAAGAGGTCTTTGTGCGTGATCAGTCGTTCCCCGCGCTCGACCACGTGGAACACAAAGTCACCGACACGACGCGGCGCGTGGTCGTTGGTCAATAGGATACGGACGGATAGGAAGAAGGGAATGCTGGAAATAATGCGCGAACGGGATTGTTTTTAGGGATCGGGATCGGGATTTCCGGGATTTTAACGGGATTGAAATGGATCGGTTTTATCGGTGTTATTCGTTTTTTTGATCACGTGTGACTGCGTTGAAGAAAAATTCGACATTTATGCGGATGCGAATAAAATAGCGATTAGCGTACACGTTCCTTGTCAAATATAAACGGGTACCAACTTTTACGTTGGTGTCGAAATTAATGGCACGTGACGTTGAGCGATGCGAAATTTGCCCATTGGGGCTTCGAAGTTGCGTGTAGTGTTTAACCGTGAAGTTAATAGTAACCTACATACCAAGCCCTAACTATACTTACGTTCTCTGAGAGAACAGAGAACAAATTCTCGCGCGCTGTTGGCTGCTGGACGCGCAACAGCCAACTTAGAATTCGTTCTCTGTTCTCTCAGAGAACGAAGTATAGTTAGACGTTTACTGTATAATGCTGCAACCGACCGTGCATACTGGCTGGCATCATGCTGTGGCGTGGCAATGAGATGCATTCTGTCACTCGTAGTCTCACTGTCGTCGTGTCGGTAGTACAATCGACCGGCGTGAATGTCATTCGTAGTGAATGTGCCGCCGTTGGCGACTGAATGCGATGATGATGGTGAGGCCATGATGTGTAGCTGCAATGCAAACGTAATGGCAAGAGTTGCATTATTGGCTTGTACATTGGGCTTTGTGCTAATGGTGTCAACGGGTGTCAACGCAGGTGCCTGTGTTTCGTGCCATATCTGTTGTGGTTAACCTTCACTATCCAAGTGTGTTATATCAATCCTTCACTCATTTTATCACGCTCGTTTACGGGAATGACTTTCTATTTCCAAATCAATGACATGCAGAGCTTGCACGCATCCCACGTTATTTCGCATATTTCGCACTTAGGGTGAAATTTTCGAAACGGTGTAAAGATCAGTTGGGCGTAAAGGTCGGTGTAAAGTTCGGTCGAAAGCTCGGTCGGCGTAGCTCGGTGTAAACGTAAAACATTGCCTGTTATTAACGTGGAATGTTTCAAGTTTACACCGAGGTCTATCACACTGAGCTGTCGACCGAGCTTTCCACCGACCTTTACACCCAACTGACCTTCACACCGTTTCGAAACTATCACCCATAGTGTATGTATAAGCCCCATTCAGCGATGTTTGGAGCGGGCTGGGTCGACGCGATTCTAAATGAATGTTTCAGGCATTGCCAATTCAGGCAAGGACCGATTGAACATTGCTTGCTGCGTGGCGCAAAACCACGTGGCCTGTCATCGCACAACACCAACAATGTTCGAATGGCTCAGCGCCTGAACGGGGCTTTATGCACTATGTCGAAATATAATCAATAGACTATAGCAGACACCCATTCAGGCAGTTCTGTCGACAATAATACAATCAGCCGTTAATTATAATTCGACCCCCCAATTTCATTATACAATCTCACCTGTCCGTGTTTGGGGGGTGTGTTGAGCGTGAAAGTGAAGTAGTCGTCTTCAGGCGTCTCTAGTGACAGTGTGGCGTTCGTGATCTGTATTTATGTTGAGACTAAAGGTCGGTTTATACTCTGGCTGCCTATGGCAATAGCAGTGGCAGTGGCAATGGAAAGCAGTGTGATTGCCCGTTCAGTCAGCTCATTAACGGAACAAGAACAGCAGCCGGCAGCGGTCCATGGACACAGTGGAGCAGACAATCACTATATAAGCAATCACTGCCTTGCCGGGCACGTCTGCGTGGCAGTGACTTCTACGGATTTTGACTTCTACTTCCCATTAGTCAGAAGACAGCATAAAACGACATTTAGTGAACACGTTCATCCTATTTCGCGACTGTTCAGGCACGGCCGATTCAGTCCCAGCATATTTGACCCATTTAGGCTTACGCTTGGCTCCGGCTGGGCCTGAGCCTGTGCCCCGGTACTGAACCGTCGCACAATATATATACGTTCATCCAGTACCGTAAAATTTAGGATTCGAATTCAAACCTGTTTAAGATTGCCCTCCGCTACAGTCAATGTACGATTGACCAGTTTGATGCCGCCGCTGGTCGGAATGAAAGTGATGAGCATTTCGAATTCCTCGGACACGAGATACGGTGTAACCACTTTGAATCTGAATTTGAATAATGGGAATATTGGGCCCCCGGCTCCTATGAAGGCTTACGCACATAAAGTATACCAAACTCAAAACCGGTTTCAGTAAGAAAAATGAGCAGAGTGTCCAAAAGATCCGAACCTGTGAACGATAACAGGCCTAAGCCTGAGCCTGACACCAAAATCAGCTTTAGCCAAAACCATAAAACAAGGGCTCTGCTCTTTATTCTAGCTCAAGGCAGTGTTGCAAAAACCGGTTTTGTTCAATTCCCGCCTGATCCTGTCTTCGAACTGGTCACAAAACATTTGGCCAGATCAATCACGAAATTTTGGTGCCGCCAAATTCTCAACAGTAACCCTACACACAGCACACAGCCCACCGAGGTGTACATACTGTATGTAGATTCCAGGCTACAGTCAGCCATGGTAGGGTGCACTGTTACAGTACCCCAATATGGATGACCTACAGTATACCTGAACTTGTCCGTCAGTCTGGCGTACTGTGTGAAGTGCAGTTTGTAGTATATGCGTTCTTCATCGATGTGTCGCTGCGTGAAGTTGGCGAATCGTCCCAGCCGTCGATGTCGTTTGATGACCCTGACATATGTAATATGTGTGCATGGGGTACAGTCCGCCCTTTTTACAGTGACTTGATCGGGAACCGGCACCATTAGTGTCTGTATAAAGAACATGAACTAGAATATGTGTACAATAAGGGCTATATACATATACTGTACCTACATAATGTAGAAGAGCGGTGACGTTTAACGACACTTTGGGGACCAAACTATCTATCACTACAAAAAAGGGGGTCACCCTGCACCAATATAGATATGAAATCAAGATTATTTGACACAGATTCACGTGGGGTAGTCGTACGATTGTCGCACCTGTCCAGCACGCGATACATGAATCCATGCCGTGGGCTCTCAGTTAACACGTACTCGGTCTCGTCCGCTGATGAACTCTTCGGGAATGTCCACGCGAACAGATTGTCTCTGAAGGAAAGCGCGCGTTTGCACCGTTTTTATCTATTTGAATGCACATTACGGTCGCGACCCTCATCGTTGTTGTGCGTTTTTTACTATTCCCTGGATTGAAGGAGGATCAAGATCGGTACAATGGTTGACAAAGTCGTTGCTGCCCCCCTCCCACTGTACGCAGCGTCTACGCTTCGGCTTAGGCTAATTGCTCTGTCTCCATAGAATGCATTGAAACAACGACAGTGAAGTAATCTGCCACCTGTGCCAATCACCGTTGAATCCTTCTGGGTAAATACACAGTTATCAGAAAAGCCAGAACTCTCCATTGTATATGTACATACTGTACCTTGTCAAATTCGCTGTCCTCGTGTTATTGAGCACAAAGGGTCGGCGGTGTATCATTTTGATGCTGACGGGCGTGAAGGCAATCCTCAAGTCATAAGTGTGGTCATCGGCAACACTGCCATTTAAGGCCGACACCTTGAATCGCAGTCTGTCCCCGCTCGGCGGCGTGGTCTCATCGTGATTGGTCTTGGAATGGTTATACCGTACACGACCAAAGTCGACGTCGGATTGCGAGAATTTGGAACGGATCTGCCAACGACCGTGCGTGTCCTGCAGGCAAGGAATGTTTTCCTACAGTCTGGCTTCTTTATAGTCGTACCAGGGAGTTGACGGTAGCCTATATACATCTATTTGATTCCAAATGGTGAACACGAACAGGATATTGAGGCTAGGTTGAGGACGAAACTATCGTAGGTTGCGAAAGGTCTCACAAAAGCGGACGCGTCGCAAAAACTGCACGGTAAGAGCAGTAGCAATCTATACGGTTCAGGTTGCTGCTGAAAGGCACGATAATCACAAAAAGAATTAAGGCTATAAATCTTCTTTATTACTTAAATGACTGTCTTTCTTCGCTTTGGGTCAGTCCAGAAAACTCGGTTTAGGCTGCCAGTCACAAGAACGCTGACTCCACCGATCAAACAATTCGAGCAATGAATAAGTTAGCTGGGTCATTTCGATACTTTGGGGTCGGCAGACTTTGCAGGGCGGCTGACATGGCTTCGGGAACAAAGCAAAGAATCAAAGAATGGCATAGTAGCCAGTGATTATCGCGTTACGCGTGACCACAAGAGTGCGCCACAACCTTTTTGATCAACTCACCTGCACTTCAATATACCCGTGCGCGGGCATTTCCACAATGTCATACTGTATATCGATGTTCGGTCGGTTGTCTGCCCCAAATTGCAGATGTTCGTTTGTGATCATCTCTGCTCCACGATGCAGCATGCTGACTCCGGTATTGACACGTTGCACCAGTTGCGTGTCGTAGGCGTGCACGCGCAGCGAGATTGGCTCACTGGATAGGACACCGTCACTGGCAGCCAGCCTGGGGAAGACACGTGAATGTAGAAAAGTGATGTTTCACACCGCAAGAATTGGGACCAGTTTGTGGTGCAGTTTGAATCGACACACCGATCGGGTCAAGACTGCGCGATTGTCTGCGACTCGGCCACTTTTAACCGGTGAATAATTGACGCAAATAATCCAAAACCAGCACGACATTGTGTTTCTGATGAGTTTGTTTTCATTCAAGTTGACGAGTGTACATAGGTGCACCATCATATCCAGTTGTGAAGGAAAGTCAAATTGGGGAGCATTACAAAAAGTACGCTGCACAAAAGTCACAATGCATTGTTATGTATTCGTGAATCAAGAGAACGTGTACAGTAATATATACTATTATCCAAGATCTATAGGAACTTTAATTAAAATTACCGGAGAATGCCAGATAACTTCCCCACTGGGGGTTATTCGGAATATAGATGCAGCACGAAACTGTGTCGAATGACTTCTGAATAGTCAGATATCTGCTCTTCTTTCTTCTAATTTTTTGGATGTAATGAAGTATACGTTATAATAAGTATTCGTAATCGTGAGGTTGAAAAAATCTCTTTTCCAAATAAAGCCCCCTGGGTGCTTATTCGAAAAATTTCGGAATAAGCCCCCAGTTGGTAACTATTCGTTGGGGAGGGGGCTTATTCGGCATTCTCCGGTAAGTGCAGAGCTTCACCTCAAACGTGACACGCGTGGCCCGCGATGGCTTAGTCGTATCCTGTCCCTGAGCATGTCACTTTGTGTGAATTCAACTACTCGTACGCCACGCTCATCGACCATTTCAAACTGCGACTCGCCCTCGTGCGCCTCCAGCACGCGAATGTGCACCTGCATATGGGTACAGTCCTGCTTCGCTATATTGTCAACTGCGACCGGCAGGTTGGGTCGCAATCTGCATTGATACCCCTTCCATCAGTTTATGTGTTACAGTGGTGAACTTATCTGGTCAAATCACTTCGTCAACACCCCGTGTGTGAGTGAGAGAAATAATACACGCACGGCATTCGGGGTAAGTTTACGGCTCTACAGAGTGAATTGACGAAGTGATTCGACCACTTGCGTTGACCACTGTAATATAAGCCAGCAATGTGTTCAGACCTGATCAGGTGGTGTGTCAGGGTCAGCAACGTGCAGCAGTCTGGGACCGACATGCAGCTGGCCGTTACGAGCGATTGAGATGTTGCCTGGAAAAGTCACCACTATTTATTGCGTGTTCATTTTACCGCATCGCGGATTGAAAACAGTTTACAACATGCATCTGCAAAACATGGGTCACACCGTGACCAAAAAGTGAACTACTGTACTGTACAGCACTTCACCCACATTGCAATGCCTCTCTTGTACAGCAGCCTAAAATTATTGGGTGCACAAAATATTGTCGTTTTATTTTGGAATCGACTATGTGCAGTGGTGCCACATACATTACATAAGGTGCACACACTCACCGTCCCCGACAGCTTTTAACTGCGGTGCGTCATTGACAGGTTCGACCCGTATGAACAAAGTGTGACTGGTTGGCTCACGCAATGCTGCTGGCGCACCGGCACTCACGTTACGAAACTCGACCTGTAGAACTTCATTGTGCGACTCCCGGGAGCACAGGTTCATGCCCGGCTGATTCAGGCCCGGCCGATTCAGTCCCGGCTGGAGCCTAAGTCTAAGCCTATAAATGGATCATATATGCTTGGCCTGAATCGGCCGAGCTTGAAAAACTAGGCCTGAACTTCCGGGTCTGAAAAGGTCGCGGAATAGTAGAGCTTATGTGTGTGACAAGTGGGGGTGGATATTCTTGAATATCCTGATATATGACGCGCCCAACAAATGATCTACAATGGGATACTACACGGTACAATTTGTCTGCACGCATACTGTAGTTGAATAGTTCATTAGTTCCAAAACTAAATAAAGCAACCATGAAAAGTATGCGCAGCACAACATGTTGTATAGGTACACCTACATCTACATACCCAACCTCCAATTCCACCATATCATCTAATGTTTCACTGCCATCATGCGTGTAGTTGACACGTCCGTTCATCACGTCGTCGTACGTGAACAGTGCACCAACGTTGCGGCCATCGACGGTCGACGTTAGTGCCCCGTGGCCGGGTGGGCCAATCACGTGCAGCACAACGTCCCCACCATAGCGTTTGTGTTGTGGGAAGACGTAAAGATGTTTGGTCGTCAATTGGACACTGTCACCCTCGCGCACTGTCAGCTCGTCGCCCTGGTAGACCGTGGGGAGGACCTCGATGCTCGATGCGCGGGACGATGAAGCTGTAATTTATAGGTATATAATCGGGGACAGGGGCTTATTTTTATATTCCCAGGGATTCATTTGGCAATCTCCGGCGCTTCTAATACGCAGAAAGTTACGCGACCAAGATCGAAGACCAGTTTCAGAGACAGATCACCAAGATTCCCATCATGGTGCCCGCACTATTGTGCAATGCGCGCAGGGTTGTGACGGATTAAAAAACATTCTTTCTTTAACCTTTTTTTTAAGAAAAATAACTTTTACGACTCACGCGACGACACAACAGTTGGCTGCGCGGGGTCGTTCACCAGTTCCAGTCGCTCACTACCACCCGTCCTGGTGATGGTGCAGTTCTTGTGTCTCAGCGTCGAACGACGTGTCACCTTTTCGTGCGACACGACTTGTCCGCGATGTCGAAAATGCGTCGCACAACCGTCGAAACAATCGGCGCGGTCGGCAACTGCGTTACGCACGCAGCCACCGACAAATAGCTCTGCAACGCAAAGATTGCCATTGTATAGGTATGTATGTTTGTACTATACGTTCCTACTAATGTACAGCACAGTCTATGCACATTCGCTACACGTGAGAATCTCTGTGTGAACATTTGCTTTGGAACGAACGTGAAAGTTCATGGTATGATGCACGCACCGCGAGCGGCATGAAGTTTGAGGGGCATACAAGCAATCCAGGGTCGTCGTATAAAGCAAAGCAGATTTGGCTTGGGCGCCAAATTTCGTCACACAGTGTTGGCGCACAAACAAAACCAAAAAAAATCCGTAAAGCACGCGTTTTACGCTGGTTTCACGGCGTTCACTCACACACTGTCGTACAATAGAACCATTATGTATTATAACCATATGCTTTTCGCTTCGCCCAGTTGAACTGCCATTATCGTCATAGCTAGACTTCAGTTTACAACTCAAACGTCGACAAGAACGCATATATGTAGATGGCAATTGGTTTCGGTGCAACGCCTGTCTTTTTTACGATGTTGCCCAACCCTCTACAACCATTCAACTGCATCGCGTGTTCCCTCAATCGAGTCCCATTCGCTCGATCAATTCGTCCATCGACAGCTACGGTCAGCTGTGTTGAATCTGGTGTGATCTGCATTGAATGCCAACGACCATCATTCACCAAACGACGACTGCGAACAACATCCGTGCCGCATTCAACCTGCGTATTCACACAGTGCATTATGGAGAATTCTTCATGGTGGGTGTTCGAAAACGCCAGGTCTGTTCGTCTCATTTGAGAGAGCATAGAGTGGAATGTCACTATTATTCTTTACAATTACACTATACTCATTATTTTACACATTGGCCGCTCTCTGACAAAAGCAAAAAGCAAAAACTTGAATAAAAGCAAAAAGTCATCATGACTTTTTATGCCCAAAACCAGGCTGCACAAACCCGAAAATCAAAAATTACACAGGTCTCTGGAACACGCTAAAATGTTTGCTGCTTGTGCGCGCTTGCTTTTTGCTTTTGCTCTCTGACAAAAGCAAAAAGTCAACTTTTTGCTTTTGCAGCGGCCTAACCGCGCGCAGTTCTGAAACATGGCGCACATAGCTTCCTGGCTGGCTGACAAGCTGCGTGCGTGCGTCTGTTGCTCGAATGTTTCAAAAGTTGGTTTTCGGGTTTAGACCTGGACATTAACCATGGGGCGTACATACTTCACCGTATGGCAGCGAACTGGGAAATTCACTATTGCCGAGAATAATCGCATTCCACCAGCCCCAACCGACCACAATCATTTCCATATCGTCAAACTTGACCGTGCACGATTGCATTGGATTGGTTGTGCTGACGTGCAACATCACACCCAGAGATGCGTCAACGCGGAAAACGAACGATAACCAGGGGCGTGATTGGGACTGGCTGGGTAGCGCTGATTGGTTGTTGTTGCTGTCAACGGTTGACGATGGTTTGACATCTGAAAGGATTGCGCGATGGTTATGTCCCGGGACGGGTCCTGCTGGTCAATAACAGCAGTGTACCAACTTTGCTGGCATAGACTTGACACGGATTCGGGCAAACTTTGGTTGAGCTGTATTTAGCGACGAGTTGGTGCGGGGAACAACTATTAAGGTGGAATTATAGGGGGGAAAGGCAACCCCCGCCACAACCCCAACAAAAAACCCCCCCCACCCCCACCACCCCACACCTTTACGCATGCCCCTTGCAGACCCACCCGAATCCAATCAACTGCCTTATGTTTATGTGCACAATACTTGACGCGAGCACGCACCAGCGTTGAAAAGTCGCCGCGTATTTGTCACAGACTATACACATTGTTCATGTATGTATATGTATAGTCCGTCCATCGGCTCATGGCACTTTGTGTTGCTGCTGGCTGGCTTGTTCCCTTCCTCCACGTTCTAATGACAAAGAAATTGAGTAACCGATTTAGCAAAAAAACTGAAAAAACGATAGAGTATGTCGAAAAAGAATTAATTCGAACAAATTTAATTGTGTAAAAAGCTTTTTGACATTGACAAAGCAAGGTGCAACAGTTTTCATCATTGTATTCGTTCACCACATGAGAAAAGTTTGTTCTTCAGTGTTTCAGCCAAGAAGTGCATCCGATTGTTTTGCTACAGAGCTGAAGTCATGTTTGTGACTAATCTGTGCCTTCGGGACAACTATGTCAAGTTAATCCATGAATAAAACATGTCAGTTTCAAAAAAAATCATATTTGGGGCGCAAAAATCATTTTTTTGGAAACTCAATTTCTCTTTCATTAAAACATGGAGGAGGGGAACACCCTAGCCAGCAGCATCCAAAAGTGTCAGGAGCTGATGGATGGACTATACGTTAACATACACGAAACCGACAGCCAGCAATGACTGTCGAGCCCGTTGAGAGTGGTTTTGCTGAGCACAAATCATTCTCAGTGTTGTTCTATTGCTGTTTGCATCAACGTTGTTCTTCGACTTTCCATATCGTCGTGCAACATTACATACCAGAGAGCTGCAGTTTGCAGCCCGACTTCCCACGGGTGTGGCCCGGTGTGTTCTTCAGATTAACTGCGATTACAGGGTTGATCCAAGGAAAGGTTGATTCTTGAGACCGCTGGGTATGGCGGGTGTGCCCCATTGTGCCACACCAGTGCGTGCCTTAGTGGTCTGTAGCCTGACTTTGAGTCGGGCCTGCTCTGATGTGCAGGCAGCGGGGTACTGTAGCTCGCTAGTGATGAGTATTCACGACGGTCGGAATTCTGAGAGCTGTGCCAGTTGGTGTGACTGGCAGTGGAACTTCTACTGTTTTTGTTGTTCTGTGTGAATCGTTCAAATGTCATTGATATCAACCACAGCATCGCTAATCAGTCGTCAAAATGTTCTTCTGTGACACCTCAACGCTTTTTAGGGAGAGGGGCCATTTGGGTAAGTATCAGGGGAAGCCAGGATTGGACCGTACCACGACTCACACAAACATGGTGTGCGTGTGTTTTTCTCTGTTTATCAGCCTTCAGGGGGCCTATATCCCATATCCATTTTAATATTAGTGAAATCTAATTAGCAAACAAATGTGGGCTTTGGCTATGTCTATATAAAATTAAGTCAATAAGAATGCGGATCACTGGATCACATTGCGTTAACAACGACTTGTTTACAAAGTTCTTGCCCACCGGTGCAGAAACAATCACACCATCGTCGGTGGAATTAAGGTGCGCTTGACGAGCGAGAAACAAAAAAATGGAAAAGTTTGTGAAACGATGTCGTCGTTGTCGGCTCATTATCGGACTTTGCCGTTATCCTACAACGTAACGAACGGCTGAAAATATACTTCGTCTGGTGATGACGTTTCTCGTCGCAAAGTCTGGGTGATGTTGCACACATAGTACGGATGCAACATTTATTTCATTTTGAAACCAATTTTTGCCCATGCAGAGCAGAGCAGGAGTACGGCAGTGTATCTTGCAGTGCAGGACAGAACCGCATGATGTGATTGCGGTCTCGCGAGACACAATCGATTAATAGGTCATGCGTAGATTCGGCGTTGCAACACAGCACCGGATCGGACCGACTATCAAGTTTTTATTTCGCTCTAAATGAAATATGTATAGTCCAACCACAAGCTCATGAGACGCCTGTTGCCCGTGTGTCGATACATTCCACCACAAGCTCATGAGACGCCTGTTCCCCGTGTGTCGATACATTTCGAAAACAAACGAAAGACTAATTGGGCGTGTGTATGTATTGGATGCATTGGCGCAGTTTCTCTTTCTTTTGATTTCGAAATGTTTCGAAACAGTTGGAACCAGCGTCGCATGAGCTCGTGGTTGGACAATACATACTGTATGGTATATACGTAATTAAACTATGCCCTCATTTTCTCCCCTCATTATCGCTCCCGAGGAGTCGCAGTCATATCCTACGGTAGCCATAACAGTTGAACCCAAATTTCGTTGCAATCCACCGTCGCTGTTTGTACGCTTGCTGTTGTACAATCTGCCGAATAACAGAAAAAAGTGTCTCAAATCATGAATTTGTGGATCGCGCTCGTTTTGTTCGTGGCGGTGGTCGATTGCGCCAATGTCAAACAGGTGCCCAATGACGAAGCGATCGCAGCGTACATGCGCCGACTGCAACACGTGTTCGCCCGTGTGCATGCCTATGGTGAGCGAATAGCCGGTTACTACCTAGGGTACGGTAGGTATATACTTCTGGAGCCCGATTTATTGGGGCCCGACCAGGTGTAGCACGGGCCGACTGGACTTTGGGCCTAGCTAATGTTTGAGCTTAGTTCAAGTTCTGGTTTATCCAGGCAGCACAAAACGCATCATACAAGTTACAACGCGACGACGTATGTAAGCATGTGCATTATGTAATAACTAGCAGCCTGCTGAAAAGCTTGATAACTACAGGCATGGAAATCTAGTAGATGATGGTCAAAGTTCGTTTTGAGGGGGAGAAACTGTACCTTGGGGCGAAAAACGGGGAGATACCGGGATACTGTACCCAGGCTTCTGGGGAGGACTTTGTCTTTGGCTTTTGCAAGTTTGGGGATAGAGCAGCGCAGTTGATCGGTGGTCTGTTACAGAACATCGTGTTTGAGTTCAAACACATCGACTGCACAGCTGAGTTTTTCGAAGCACTGGCTTCCCCAGTGCGCGTACGTGTCGCGTTGCGATTAGCGTGTTGCGTTAGCGTCACGCTTTCGCACGCTTTTCACTCACAATGGAATAGAAAAAGCGAGCGCGCGCGCTTACACCGCGCTCGCGCCAACGCGCTAAAACGCTAATCAGCAAAACGCGTTTGCACTCACAATGGAAATTTAATCCGGGCATATGTAGTTCAGTGCAGAATTTTTTGTTTCGTTTCATTGAATTGTATTGCTTGTCTACTTTTTTGTGTCGCCAACACACGAATTGTCATGTTTTGCATTTTTTTTCTGACAGATCGGATTACAGTTTTCAACAACGAACAAGGACAGGCTATAATGTGACATCATACAGAATGACTTGAAAACAGGCAGAGATGAGTAACAAAGATCACAATTTCATCAGTCCGAGTCCGATTCTGAATTCGAGCTGGAATCTGAGCTGACCAAATCATAAGCAAATCATGTATGAAGCACAGTTTCTTGAAACATCGGACAACAGCGGCAGCCGTCCACAATCATCGGCGAGCACCAGTTCGGCCACGGTGCCGGATTCGGCAAGCAAAGAATACCAGTACTTGCAACCCATGACAAAACCTGACTAATTTTGCTTGTCTGACTGGATTGCATTTTGTGCTGTTGTAGTGACCAAAACTTCACGTCGTCTGTCGCCACCCGGCATGTGTATAATTTGATGCGTTTATGTGCAACTGTTGTTGATGTGCATATTGCTGTTCATCAGAAATGAAATTATTATCATACGTACTGTACAAAATGGAGATTGAAGTCATGAGAGAGAGTTTATTGTAAATTCTCGTAATCGAGTTT
Organism: Rhynchonema sp. JSB1_4; assembly: GCA_030248065.1. NCBI lineage: Eukaryota > Metazoa > Nematoda > Chromadorea > Monhysterida > Xyalidae > Rhynchonema > Rhynchonema sp. JSB1_4. The sequence goes on from JASAMV010002918.1 coordinate 51,937, forward strand.
CATGCAAACATTTCGGTTTGACTTTTCTACGATTTGATAGTCACGTTGTAATCACAGAGCAAGCACAGTGCACGGATCCGGGAAACGTTCTGTTTTTGTCTTCCTTTGATAATGCAAAGCAAGCACATGTGCACACCTCTTCTTCACAAGAGACGGGCAATACCACACAAAAATGCAACAAAAATGTTTCGCAGCACTTCCCCATGTGTATATTATTTTAAAAAATTATAAACTATATGCACCCCCGGTGCTGACGCGCAAAAAAATTAGAACCAGCTCTAATCACGAAAAGCGCGTTAGCGTGCACGCTAACGCGCCAACGCGCTAATCAGCTTTGCATTGTGAGTGCAAAAGCGCTTGCGTCAGCGCTTAGCGTGCCAGAAAACTTGGTCGCACGCTAACGCGCTAACGCGCTAATCAGCTTTTTCATTGTAGTGCAAAGCGGCGCATCTCCCACCCACACCACGCCTGCACTGGCTTTGTTCGTTCAGTTATGTAGACTTGAGCAACCATTCTGTCTGGCACACAAAAACCTTTTTGGAAAAATAACGTCACATATACATTGTATGTATATTTAACTTTCAGACGTGGATCCGGCCACCCACCAAGTGATGACCGATGCAGAAAAGGAACGCATTGTAAAGGAAACGATGACGAATTACGAAAAGTATTACCAGGAAAAGTATAATAGTGGGGAGGATTGAGCAGTTATTGGTTGTTGGGTATAAATCAATAGCAGTGCAGCGGATACGGTATGCACTAGTGCAGGTCTTTCGGCTAAGAAGCACAGTGTTACATCCATATTTATACTACAATTTTTTACTTGTTGCTCATCTTTTATCTCGAGTATTTTCAACACGATAATTTTGTCATGGTACGCGTGTGCGTTAGATAGTTTTTTCTTTAAAAAAAGACAAACTGTTTTATCACATGTTTGTGTAATGTCTTGCTTGTATCTTTCTTAACAATCCCCCGCCGTTTGCACTATACGCAGCGCTCAGCTACATATTTCGCAGTTGTATTGGTGTTCGGCCCGGTCATGTGTGTTTTACGCAAGGTTCAAACGGGATCCCGATCCCAATCCCGAAGTTCGGGAACACGCAGGGTTTTTTGATCCCGACTACGAAAACTTCAAAATAAATTCCGATCCCGCTAACGGTTCCGAACTCTAATCCCGATCTCGATCTGGAGAGCTTTCGGGAACAGAATGCTTTCGCCAGCCGTCAATTTTTTCGCTGCTTTGCACTGAAAAGTATTCATTTATTCATCAGGTGCCATGTTTAGACAAAAGACTTAATTTTTACACCAGTTTCATTAACAAAGGACCTTCAACTAATTTCGATCCATTAAATTTGAAGAAGAGCCACAAAATCATCGGTTCTTTCTTACATGACTATAAAAATATTTGCTCTGATCCAGATCCCGAACTTTTGGCTAATCACGATCCCGAACTCTTTTCCAGTCCAGATCCTAAGAATCCCGATCCCGAAAATTTATGGAGTTGGTCCCCCCGATCCCGAACTTGCGATCGCGTATGAATCCTAGTAAAGTCATACTTATAACATGCACAGTGTGCAATCAGCACGCAACACACGCTGGACCTGCTGCTGGCTGATATTGCACACAGGGATTAATCCGTCGCCCTTGAGGGTACTTTTGAGACACCCTGTATACGGTATTACGGTGTATCCCTTGTTACGGTGTTACGATTTATCCCTTGTGGCTTGTTACTTTCCATGCTTACTGCAAAATAAAGACGAATGCATGCTAATTGGCACCGATATGATATCTGTTGTAATACAAGCAGGGTTGAGCACAAAAGTTTTTTCCAAAATTCGTTTTTTAAGAAACGCCCAGATTCCCAAAACAAGCTCCAAAAAGTTTGAAAACGTGCGTTTAGGGAAGAATGAATGGCTGCTAAATAGAGAGATTCTGTCGTCATAGAGGAAAATATAAACGTATTTCATCCATTTTGCCAGCGGGTTGCAAACACTGCGATTTGGCTCACATGATATCACCAAATTTATGATATGATATCACCAAGTTTATGTGCACAATACTTGACGCGAGCACGCACCAGCGTTGAAAAGTCGCCGCGTATTTGTCACAGACTATACACATTGTTCATGTATGTATATGTATAGTCCGTCCATCGGCTCATGGCACTTTGTGTTGCTGCTGGCTGGCTTGTTCCCTTCCTCCACGTTCTAATGACAAAGAAATTGAGTAACCGATTTAGCAAAAAAACTGAAAAAACGATAGAGTGTGTCGAAAAAGAATTAATTCGAACAAATTTAATTGTGTAAAAAGCTTTTTGACATTGACAAAGCAAGGTGCAACAGTTTTCATCATTGTATTCGTTCACCACATGAGAAAAGTTTGTTCTTCAGTGTTTCAGCCAAAAAGTGCATTCGATTGTATTGAACCAAGTTTTGCTACAGAGCTGAAGTCATGTTTGTGACTGATCTGTGCCTTCGGGACAACTACATATGTCAAGTTAATCCATGAATAAAACACGTCAGTTTAAAAAAAATCATATTTTGGGCGCAAAAATCATTTTTTTGGAAACTCAATTTCTCTTTCATTAAAACGTGGAGGAGGGGAACACCCTAGCCAGCAGCATCCAAAAGTGTCATGAGCTGATGGATGGACTATACGTTAACATACACGAAACCGACAGCCAGCAATGACTGTCGAGCCCGTTGAGAGTGGTTTTGCTGAGCACAAATCATTCTCAGTGTTGTTCTACTGCTGTTTGCATCAACGTTGTTCTTCGACTTTCCATATCGTCGTGCAACATTACATACCAGGGAGCTACAGTTTGCAGCCCGACTTCCCACGGGTGTGGCCAAGTATCCCGGTGTGTTCTTCAGATTAACTGCGATTACAGGGTTGATCCAAGGAAAGGTTGCTTCTTGAGACCGCTGGGTATGGCGGGTGTGCCCCATTGTGCCACACCAGTGCGTGCCTTAGTGGTCTGTAGCCTGACTTTGAGTGTCGGGCCTGCTCTGATGTGCAGGCAGCGGGGTACTGTAGCTCGCTGTTTGAATCGTTCAAATGTCATTGATATCAACCACAGCATCGCTAATCAGTCGTCAAAATGTTCTTCTGTGACACCTCAACGCTTTTTAGGGAGAGGGGCCATTTGGGTAAGTATCAGGGGAAGCCAGGATTGGACCGTACCGCGACTCACACAAACATGGTGTGCGTGTGTTTTTCTCTGTTTATCAGCCTTCAGGGGGCCTATATCCCATATCCATTTTAATATTAGTGAAATCTAATTAGCAAACAAATGTGGGCTTTGGCTATGTCTATATAAAATTAAGTCAATAAGAATGCGGATCACTGGATCACACATTGCGTCAACGACTTGTTATACAAAATTCTTGCCCACCGGTGCAGAAAAAATCACACCATCGTCGGTGGAATTAAGGTGCGCTTGACGAGCGAGAAACAAAAAAATGAAAAAGTTTGTGAAACGATGTCGTCGTTGTCGGCTCATTATCGGACTTTGCCGTTATCCTACAACGTAACGAACGGCTGAAAATATACTTCGTGTGGTGACGTTTATCGGCGCAAAGTCTGGGTGATGTTGCACACATATGTACGGATGCAACATTTATTTCATTTTGAAACCAATTTTTGCCCATGCAGAGCAGAGCAGGAGTACGGCAGTGTATCTTGCAGTGCAGGACAGAACCGCATGATGTGACAGCAGTCTTGCGAGACACAATCGATTAATCGGTGTCATGCGTAGATTCGGCGTTGCAACACAGCACCGGATCGGACCGACTATCAAGTTTTTATTTCGCTCTAAATGAAATATGTATAGTCCCACCACAAGCTCATGAGACGCCTGTTGCCCGTGTGTCGATACATTTCGAAAACAAACGAAAGACTAATTGGGCGTGTGTATGTATTGGATGCATTGGCGCAGTTTCTCTTTCTTTTAATTTCGAAATGTTTCGAAACAGTTGGAACCAGACGTCGCATGAGCTCGTGGTTGGACAATACATACTGTATGGTATATACGTAATTAAACTATGCCCTCATTTTCTCCCCTCATTATCGCTCCCGAGGAGTCGCAGTCATATCCTACGGTAGCCATAACAGTTGAACACAAATTTCGTTGCAATCCACCGTCGCTGTTTGTACGCTTGCTGTTGTACAATCTGCCGAATAACAGAAAAAAGTGTCTCAAATCATGAATTTGTGGATCGCGCTCGTTTTGTTCGTGGCGGTGGTCGATTGCGCCAATGTCAAACAGGTGACCGATGACGAAGCGATCGCAGCGTACATGCGCCGACTGCAACATGTGTTCGCGCGTGTGCATGCCTATGGTGAGCGAATAGCCGGTTACTACCTAGGGTACGGTAGGTATATACTTCTGGAGCCCGATTTATTGGGGCCCGACCAGGTGTAGCACGGGCCGACTGGACTTTGGGCCTAGCTACATAATGTTTGAGCTTAGTTCAAGTTCTGGTTTATCCAGGCAGCACAAAACGCATCATACAAGTTACAACGCGACGACGTATGTAAGCATGTGCATTATGTAATAACTAGCAGCCTGCTGAAAAGCTTGATAACTACAGACATGGAAATCTAGTAGATGATGGTCAAAGTTCGTTTTGAGGGGGAGAAACTGTACTGTACTATGTATACATACATACAGTATCTATGTACAAGTTGCAGTTCATCATAATACACCAGCACTAATTTCAATGAAGGCATGTTCAGCAATAATGTACCATATGTTGTGCAATAGGTATCACAGAAACCATGGAATGCTGATACCTGGCCGCAAATATCACGCTTTTGGCTGCTGTGAGAAGCACAAGTTGAGCAGACCGTCATATACGCTTCAGTCAAACCCCGTGATAAGGGACCAAGAAAAAGCAAATTTCGACTGAAATACACAACTACTACGTCTCATTTCTATCCCACCTCCACCTTTACATTGTAAAAGAAGTGAAATTTCGTGGCGTCAGCCGTTTTTTATAGCGAAAGTTTCTCCTTGATGTGACACATTTGCCGGGCAGGACCATGTTTTATCGGCATGGGAGACTGATTTAGATTTAGATAAGGTCTCATGTTTAGATCTGTATAATTTTAGAAGGTTAAATGAGTTTGTCACAACATGCAGTCCATGAAGCAAACAGCCGCGTGACCCTAAAAAGTGGTGAACCTGATATTCATACAGCTCTTCATTCTCTTTGTTGTGCGCAAACATGCATGTCCGGGCAACGGCAGAGCCCACATCATAAGATCTCTTGCATGCACATGCAATGTCACCAACAGGTACCGGCTGTGAGTTTGGCTGGGGAACTTTTCATCGATTTGCCACCGATAGGCGTGATAACAGATGTTGCTATAAACCTATACTTATGTGTGCATGTACTGTACATACATACATTCTTATTCTGTCTGTTTTTATTTGTTCTTCATTCTGAGTCACACTAGGTTCACACTGACGATGACACTCTGACAATACCGTACGAAGGATGATTCTGTTATCATGCTCATTAGTGCACAATGGCATGCAAACTGTAGCCAACCCAAACTACATACAGTAAGTGTTAACAATACAACAATAACAAAAGCAATATCGTATCATAAAACCAGCTCGTATGTGTTTTTGCACTGACGATTATCTGGTGCATCGTCCTTCTGTGAAACAGGTAAAAACGGGCCACCAGAAACCCGCAGCATTATTACACGCGGGTTGACCGGATTATTTCGGAAAAAATAAGCATGAGCAGCTGCGTACACGCAGCAAAACTGAAGTCACATGACCCTGAAGTTTGAATAACTGCCGGGCACGAGTTTTACCAGTGTCCAGTACAATATACAGTTGCCTGTTTACACGTTGCCCTTGGTTACAGTTGCACCCCACACGCGCAGACATGAAGTGTTCTGCTTGGGTACGGTAGCAGAGGTGAGACAACACTTCATGGCATGAACTGTTGTCTCACATGAGGTATTTCAGACTTCACATGAAGTGTTGACTCGCATGAACTTTCTTCTCACATGAAGTATTGACACGGAATGAAGTGTTGTCCTCGGACCGTTTTGAGGGGGAGAAACTGTACCTTGGGGAGAAAAACGGGGAGATACCGGGATACTGCACCCAGGCTTTTGGGGAGGACTTTGTCTTTGGCTTTTGCAAGTTTGGGGATAGAGCAGCGCAGTTGATCGGGGGTCTGTTACAGAACATCGTGTTTGAGTTCAAACACATCGACTGCACAGCTGAGTTTTTCGAAGCACTGGCTTTGTTCGTGCAGTTATGTAGACTTGAGCAACCATTCTGTCTGGCACACAAAAACCTTTTTGGATAAATAACGTCACATATATACATTGTATGTATATTTAACTTTCAGACGTGGATCCGGCCACCCACCAAGTGATGACCGATGCAGAAAAGGAACGCATTGTGAAGGAAACGATGAAGAATTACGAGAAGTATTACCAGGAAAAGTATAATAGTGGGGAGGATTGAGCAGTTATTGGTTGTTGGGTATAAATCAATAGCAGTGCAGCGGATACGGTATGCACTAGTGCAGGTCTTTCGGCTAAGAAGCACAGTGTTACATCCATATTTATACTACAATTTTTTACTTGTTGCTCATCTTTTATCTCGAGTATTTTCAACACGATAATTTTGTCATGGTACGCGTGTGCGTTAGATAGTTTTTTCTTTAAAAAAAGACAAACTGCTTTATCACATGTTTGTGTAATGTCTTGCTTGCTATAACTTGTATCTTTCTTAACAATCCCCCGCCGTTTGCACTATACGCAGCGCTCAGCTACATATTTCGCAGTTGTATTGGTGTTCGGCCGGTCATGTGTGTTTTACGCAAGGTTCAAACGGGATCCCGATCCCAATCCCGAAGTTCGGGAACACGCAGGGTTTTTTGATCCCGACTACGAAAACTTCAAAATAAATTCCGATCCCGCTAACGGTTCCGAACTCTAATCCCGATCTCGATCTGGAGAGCTTTCTTGAACAGAATGCTTTCGCCAGCCGTCAATTTTTTCGCTGCTTTTTGCACTGAAAAGTATTCATTTATTCATCAGGTGTCATGTTTAGACAAAAGACTTATTTTTACACCAGTTTCATTAACAAAGGACCTTCGACTAATTTCGATCCATAAAATTTGAAGAAGAGCCACAAAATCATCGGCTCTTTCTTACATGACTAAAAATATTTCCTCTGATCCAGATCCCGAACTTTTGGCTAATCACGATCCCGAACTGTTTTCCAGTCCAGATCCTAAGAATCCCGATCCCGAAAATTTATGGAGTTGGTCCCCCCGATCCCGAACTTGCGGTCGCGTTTGAATCCTAGTAAAGTCATACTTATAACATGCACAGTGTGCAATCAGCACGCAACACACGCTGGACCTGCTGCTGGCTGATATTGCACACAGGGATTAATCCGTCGCCCTTGAGGGTACTTTTGAGACACCCTGTTTACGGTATTACGGTGTATCCCTTGTTACGGTGTTACGATTTATCCCTTGTGGCTTGTTACTTTCCATGCTTACTGCAAAATAAAGACGAATGCATGCTAATTGGCACCGATATGATATCTGTTGTAATACAAGCAGGGTTGAGCACAAAAGTTTTTTTCCAAAATTCGTTTTTTAAGAAACGCCCAGATTCCCAAAACAAGCTCCAAAAAGTTTGAAAACGTGCGTTTAGGGAAGAATGAATGGCTGCTAAATAGAGAGATTCTGTCGTCATAGAGGAAAATATAAACGTATTTCATCCATTTTGCCAGCGGGTTGCAAACACTGCGATTTGGCTCACATGATATCACCAAATTTGGCAAATGAAAATTAAATTTCGTAACGTGTCGACCTTTGCGTGTTAGGTAATGGCGGGACCGGAATGTTCAGGACATCTTTCAAGTTGCAGTTCGACTTGAAATATGGAACTGTTATCATTGCGGCTTGGATTTGAAATTATTGGTTAAATTATTTGAAATTATTAAAGTTTTACATTTTAGTATGTTTATTATTTATTTATTATTGATGCATTTTAGTTAAAATGAATAAAAGCTGCTCGAAATTGTCTTCTGGTGGCTTGACAGTTTGGATTAATAGCCGCTTTTTCACCAGCGTGACATTTTTCATGTCTTTAACTCCTTCTGAACAGGATCACCAAGTTTCTGTCAAGGTTGAATGATAAGTGAACACCGCTCTCCCACATTCATCGCACACTTTACGCCAAGATGATCGATCACGTCGCTTACGACTCTGCTGCTTTTTGCACACAAACTCGAAAATTGGACCCATTAGCTGGTGATGTTTTGGCAATATGTGTGGATGCGGGTGTGTGTGTGTGTGTGTGACACCACAGCTGTTCGCACAAAATGGATCATAAGTGTGAACCCACTTAATGAAATGAAAACTAAAAAAGACACGGCTGTAAAATGACGGATATCAATTTTGAGGCATTCCAGCTGTCCAAAAGTCACCCTAATCACGTGCCGAAGTCGCCCGTTTATTTGTGAACCGTTCTACAGCCCGGTAGGAACTGCCCCCTCGTCACTGAAAACCTTCGATCCGCCGCTGAAACCGGTCTTGTCAACAAGCTCCAATATCACTGACCTGTTGCCACGACCGTCCAGAGCGCAAGTATGGCGAGCGGAAGCACGCTGCTGTTCACTGCGGTCATCATCATGACGGTACAATAATGCTATCTCGCTGATGTTTCACAGTTGAAATGTAGACAACCACACAGTTGAACGTTGTTCGTGTCATAATGTTCCGGCGTGCGTAGACGCAACAGGCGATGTTGGCCCATACGATCAAATTGCGGTTATAAATACGGGCAGCAGACAAGACGCCACATCTGGCTGCATCTCATATCGCCGCGAGACCAGCGATAGGTACACATACCTACAAAGACACACGGTCATAAAACAGTAGTACTCGAATATACAACAAGTCATATATCAAATGATGAAGTGTGACAGGCATCAGAACTGTGGTGAAGTTGGAACTAAGTGGGAACTGGCTTGGTGTACGCTGCAGACTGGGTCGAATCAGATGAAAACACACCGATTGACATATCAAATCAAAACCGCCGCAAGCTATACATACCGCACCCACATGTGTCTAGTTTGGCTTCCGTTTTTGCGGGCTAAGCGGCATTGGTAACCTTAGGTGGTACCGACAGCCCATAAATACACACGTGTGCCTCTCAAGACATTGACTGAAGTTGACTTTTGACCGCACCTAAGGTGCGTATAGTCTTAGTCAGTCCAGTCAATACGCACTGAATGATGTTTGGTTCTGAAAGCGAGCCATAAGTCTTAACCAAGGCCAATTGGCACTTTGCGAAGTCTATAAGGTGCTAAGTGTGAACCGCAGCACAAATACAGCATAAGTAAACAGATGCGCGCTCAATGCTCCCTGACTAGCTGAAGCAGTCGTATCAGTTTTTGAGTGCGGGCACATATAAAACCTGTGAACGATAATACTACTCCAGCAGCAGTTTATAAAGTGCGCAAGCGCGCGCCACAAGCACTTTATACAAAGTATGTATGTGAGAAAGCCAAAAGAAGTTACCAAACCGGGCAAATGACACCGTGTTGTAGCGAAGGAAAACAGGCCATTGTTCAAGTGCAAGCAAGCAGGCGCGAGTGTGCTTGTACTTAAAGTCGCATCTCAATTATTCAAAAAAGTTGTTGCGCACAGCCGTCCGGCACCGCATATAAGCCGCAATCAAAGCCGCACGCCCGTTCGAATATTGTGGTGTACAGTCCACCCTCTATGTAGTGACCCTCGATGCAGTGCAACTGTGTGAAACGATAGTTTGGTTTCCACCAAGTGCTCCCAACTTTTATCCCAAAAGAACCATTTTTTGGTCAAACAATGGCTGAAAATCAGCCAAGACCGAGTAAAAGTGCAAAAAATGCACGTTTCACGCTCATTTGAGCCCATATAAATTTAATTCCCACGAATTTATGCCGGCCAATATGCTCCTACTTCCCGATAAAGACATCCTTCAAGTGGAAGAAGACATCTTTCAAACCGATAGAAATTGACGCAATCCGACCGATGGTGATTATGACGAAGGCGGACTGTAGTACCGCCGGCTGCTGCTGGCCAAATGCTCAATTTCCACGTGATTTACGATAATTTGTCGCCAGAAAACAATGCGCGCGAACACGAAACGTGAACAATAAAAGCCGAGCGGTGGGTAATTACGGTTGCGGGGCGGTTGCATAAACGAAGAACGCAACTCACAGTTTGCGACACACACACACACACACAGACAGAGACACAACAGCGTTATTTGGCGCATCACAGCACCTCCCAGGGGCGTTGTACAACACGAACTTGCGCCCAGTGGCCAGCGCTTATACTGAGTGCGGGCAAGTATAAGCGATATGGGCAGGAATGGATGTAAGTTTTTGTTTTTGCTCAACGACCGACACACACACACACACGCACACGACAACAACAATAAGCGGCTCAGAAAGTGATGAATATGCGCTTTGCGGGCCACGCCAATTTTGACACGCGGGGACACCCCCAGACGCTGCTGCCCTGGTTGCTTCCAAGTGGAAAGCTTGTTGGTGTTGCGGCATAGCCATCCATAACCACACGCAGTCACAGAATCTTATCCGGACGTTTTGATGCCACACGAAACTGCGCGCACGCCAGCTGTAATTATTGGTGTGTGTGTGTGTGTGTGTGTGGCGGCAAGACACGACAAGCGGGGAAAAGTGGGCTTCAATTTATGTCGAAAAGTACACCGTCGAAGCAGTCCTATAGCCAGTGAAGTGGTTGGCGGGGTATGGGGGGTATTACCCCCAACTGCTAGGTGGCTTTCTTGCTCCGAAACCCATACCCCCCAAACTGGCTAGCTGGCTTTCTTGCTCCTGTCACCAAGTAAAAAAAGTGTTGATTTTAGTGCCAAAATGACCATTTTATGGGCCAAAATGGTCAAATTCGTTCAAATTTTCTCATACGTGCACAAAAATACGCATTTTAAGGCTTATTTTAGCATAATTCCGACCAATTTTTATACCCCTGTTTTTGACTTCTGGACCAATACCCCCCAAATCGGGGTACCCGGCTAGCTAGCTAGCTTTCTTGCGCCGGACCCCTCCAGCTAGCTAGCTTTCTTGCTCGGACCAACTACATCACTGCCTATAGCCATGTATGGGGGGGGGTCATTCAAGGCTGCTTGAGTTGACGACCGTAGTCGACGATTTGCGTTGACGCTCAAATAACTAGCCGAAAAATACAGAACAATACAAGGTGAGAAGATTACAATTTTTAAATGTGCCAACTTTCAGTTAACATTCCATGTGCGTGAATAATCGAAAAACTGCAAACCTTTGACTGAGAAGGAGTGCACAATGATACTTTGATAATGTCAACGGTATGGCTTGGAAGGGTGCAGTAGCAAAGCAGTGTGACTTTTTCACAGTCGAACGGTGTATCAGGATTCATTAGGATAGCTTCAGTGTGAAGTGAATGAACCACACCTTAAGTGTGTCAATGAACCAGAACGGTCACGCGAATAAAAACACGAGGCAGACTTTTTTCCTGTTCATTGAAGATCACTTGTTGCTGAGATTGAGTCATAAGTTGAACGGAATCTGCATGAACGTGAAGTCACTGAATTTTCTATGTCTATCATCGTGTGTTGCGTGGATTTCCGTATGGTCCAAACCATGAGGTCATGAGACGACTTTTTTTAAAGCTTGCTTGGTCAGATTAAAAAATGCTCCAGTTACACGGGTTTCGAAAAGCAAAAGAAAGAGATTGTGCTGAGAGAGATGATGACAAGTTCCAGCTGGCTGGCCTCAATTTGTTGCGTGCTTACGCGAACAGCAACATTGTTCAACACACAAATGTTTTGGGAGTCAAAGGGCCTTTACGCACCGACCTGGAGAGCGTGTTTTTACCAAATATGTGAGCTTCTCTTTCTTTCGTTTCCGAAATACGTGGAACCGGAACATTATTGGATCCGCACGAGCCAACTTCAAAAGAAAGTCGTCTCATGAGCTCATCGTTGGACTATACGCTTCACTTTGTCATACTGTACATACAGTATACCACTTGGAGTTATGTACATGACCGATTTTTTTAATATTTATTTTATATATACATATATATTTTATATTACTATTTATATATTATATTTATGCACGTTCATCGTAAGCATTGCATTGCACGTATCGAATGCGACAGATACAGTAAAAAAACTATTCAGAGTGCGGTACTACAGGCTGTGTGTGAGCAAATAAAACAATTCAGATTCAAGTTGATAAAATGTGAAGGCACTATTAGCATAACAGGCTTCAGGGTGATATTTTCGAAACGGTGTAAAGGTCGGTGAAAAGCTCCGTCGACAGCTCAGTGTGATAGACCTCGGAGTAAACTTGAAACATTCCACGTTAATAACAGGCAATGCTTCACGTTTACACCGAGCTACGCCGACCGAGCTTTCGACCGAACTTTACACCGACCTTTACACCCAACTGACATTTACACCGTTTCGAAAATTCCACCCTCAGTCATTGAACGTATTGCACTTTTGACCCGACGTCGCAGGACAGGAATATAATGTAAAACAACAATAAAAAACTGAACACTTGACATAACAGTTTCAAAAAGTTCCAAGCGGCATAGTCTCAAGCCATTGATGCAGAACAATGTGACCGTTTATCGTTGCCTTCATTTATTTTTTTGGCAGCTTCAGCAAGTGGAATCATTTTGTTCCTATTATTCCTTGCTGCCTCAAGCAACTTAAACGCGTCACATTTGTGTCAGTGCATTGTTCTGAACTATGGGCATGATCATTGTGCAAGGCTTCAACTGACGTGATGCACATCAACAACACGACCAGAAGTCGAAAAATTTCTGGAAAGTTTCTGATAGGCTCCTAAATAGATCATCAAGCAAAAAATCAGTTCTCACGACTGATGCTGGAGAAGTTCATTTTCAACATCGTCGCGCGGCCGGCGTCTGCTCACTTTCAGCGCCCGTTTCAGTTCAGGTAAACTATTCTTCAACCAGAATTGATTGAAAGCGATCAGTTCCAGCGCTTGATCGCGGTATTTCTGCGCCACGTTGCCTGACGCCGGATGTTCGGCGAAAAAACGGTGCAACTGAAATAGCAGGCAAGTTGTTACTTTTGTTTTGTGCCTTCACTATGTGCACTGCTTGTAGTGCCTCTCCGCCCTCGCTATGCACAGACGTGATGAAACTCGGTTTATGAGTTTTTGCACGCAGCGATGTTATAGCCGTGCAATAAGATCTGCTGGTGGGGCTTTTTGGAGGCAAATTTGCCAGAGGCGTTCGCACTGACGCGAGCCCTGGCGCCTCGGTCTGTCTGCGAAAGCAGGGCGAAACAGACCAACATCACTGCACTCAGTACATTGTGACACTCGCATTGTGATCTCAGCGCGCGCACTGGCTGGAGTCTCAACTTCCGGCTGTGCATCACTGCTGGCAACCTTTATGATCAGTGATGTTTTATGCGAGAATAACACCGGCTCCTGTTTGTTTTTGGAGTCGCGTGCCCGCATTTCTGGTGCATTCGCACTGACGATGACCTGGCGCACCGCTCGTCTGCGAGAGCAGGTTGAAACGGGTGACCAAACACATGCTGCATAACTCATATTGTGTCCTAATATCGTGATTGTAGGATCACAATCTGTGCGGATGTTGTTTTGTGTGCACGTACATATATGTACACGTATCGTCCTAAGTAACTTATCAGATTACGCCTAATCTGGAGCCATTAGTGTAATGTAAACCTTACCTAAGTGCAACCTTACAAGCAGATACAGTAGCTTCTACACATCGATAACACTTTACAGTTAAACCGCTTTGCCTGCCACATGATGTTGAAACGCAATAACCTGGGATCAGATAATACCCGAAAAGTCCTGCCAAACGCGCAGCGACACGGTGACCCAAAATATACCAAGCAACCTAACCCTGTCCACGTGTTCCTTCGAGCACAGTGTGCCCCAAATGTTCTTCAACGTACGGCCCAGAAATCGGTCGTTTTCGCCGCCGAATCTTGACGTCAGGTTGTCCCATTCTTTGTCGATATAGTCCAGTGCCACCTTTAAACAATGAAATTATCAATAGCGTGATCACGACCACGACCTTTTAAATCCGATCTGTTTGCGTCCAGGAATGCAGACCTATCCGATGGACTCTTAAAGGGTGTGTCTAACGTCTCTTAACCCCATGTTTTATGAGGTGCAATCGAAAGATGACCTCGACAGGCCGGCGTGTGCAAAAAACAGCGTCTTGTAACTCGCTAAATCGCGAAATCTTGAGGGTTACTTTTAAAATTAAATCAATTTCCGGACACAAAACTCCAGGCGCTTTTGAGTGGGCGCTACTCACGTTTGGCGTTTTTCTGCTGAAACATTGCATGTTTAAGCGCGGCTCAGCCGTCTATACAATGCACGTAGACGCTCAACACACACCGCTCTGGCTGCTGGCTTGACTGTGGACACAATGAATGTTTCATTTAACACATAGAAGCTGGTTTGTGTGTGTTTCGCTTCGTAGCTTTTTTTCGTCAGCTCAGTCTGAATTTTGTGTCCGGAAATTGATTTAATTCGAAAAGTAACCCTCAAGATTTCGCGATTTGGCTAGTTAGAAGACGCGGTTTTTTGCACACGGCGGCCTTTCGAGGTCATCTTTCAATTCCACCCAACAAAACATGGGGTTAGAAGACGTTAGACACGCCCTTTAAGTTTGGGCGCTTTGGAGCGCTATGTGCATTAATGCCCGAAATTTCGGGACAAGTTAGGCCAAAGCCAATCTTTGTGGTCGTATAACCATTGAAGATGAAGGCAACTCCGTTGGCATGGACTGGCTTCAAAGACTGGATTGGCTTCAAGTTGATACCCTGCCCTCAAACCGACTCATCGACCTTACATATATCGCCGCGGCCCGGCAATAAACCAACAGGATTACCTCCATGCCCAACGGTGTCATTAGTGCAACCGATTGCAGTGTGTATTGGAATTCTTTGGTTGGGAACATCGGGCCAGTTGCCACCGTGCCAAGTAGACTGTAAATAAGATTAATATTTGGAAACTTCCCGATTAAGTTGCCGTTTTACCATCCTTATTTTGCATCATTAGATTGAGAGCCTATTGGTCCAAAGATCGAAAGACCACCGGTTCTCAAATGTGCTCTGCCATACGAGTATTCCGCGACTTTTCAGGCCCGGAAATTCAGGCCTGAACTTTTCAGGCTCAGTTTTTGAGGCCCGGCCAATTCAAGCCCAGCATATTTGACCCATTTATAGGCTTAGGCTTAGGCTCCAGCCGGGCCTGAGCCTTTACCCCGTAACCCTGTTTGTGACCCATGCGTTCATGGTATATGTAGATGGTTGTGCCTTGTGCGTTCTAATCTAGACCATAGCCCTAATGAGGTGTTGAATCGTGACGTGATTCTTCGGCAGTGAGTCAAAGAGCAACACAGTGTGCATTGTTGCAACTCACAATTGTAGTCTGCTTTCATCATTGACACTAACGACACCCGCTCTCAGTTGGGGCCTGTTCCGTTGTGGTATGAACCGTTCCCAAAGTACGGGCCACACTTCCTCCACCGGTCGATGACGGGCGCCCATCTCAATAACGAGCGAATGTGTGTCCGGATGGATCCTATATGCCGAAATGTTTATTTTTTGGCGTCTTTTTGCAAAACAAAACCTGGAAATTTTCAGCAAGGTTCACCAGTTATCCATTGCAAACCACCGATCGAATTCCTGCAGCGCGTCCCTGATACAAGGACCGTAGCTGTGCTTGCAGGCAAACTCGAGTATGACGGAACGTAGACGACTAGAAGGAATATATGAAGATTGTAGGCATTTTGATAAAAGTCTTAACTCTAAAAATCGAAGATTAAAATATTGACTCAACACCAACTTTTCATTGTACGTGTCATTTTCGTTGCCGTACCATTTCAGTCGTTCGTACACGGGTGCAACCAGATCATGCGCGAAAGTCTGCAACCTTGTATCATTGTTTTTGTCCTTGTCAAAAAACTTGCAAAAAGTAAGCAAGCACCAAACCTCCATAACCGGCAGCAGCTCCGGTGCACCTTGCTTTATGATGACGCTGATGATGCCAATGTTGGCGCAGGCAGACATCCATGGATCGACTCGTGTTTCAAATTTCTGCATCATGCCTCTTGTATTAGTGTATGATTGCACGATACAAGAAATAAATGGTCAAAATTTTTGTGCACACCAGATAATTCCTTAGCAGCGCGAAGACAATTTCATACGAGATATGACCGTGGTAAGCCAGCTGCATGGCGTTTTCAACCAGCATGTTGCGGTCGGACACTTGGAAGAACTGTAATAAGTGGATACACATGTTCGAACAGTGATACAAGAGAAAAATTTTGACACAAACTTGTGACCTCGTGATCTTTTCCAAGTTGCTCGATTAATTTCATCCATTGCTCTTCCGAATACAAAACACGATAAAAACCCGTCTGTGCACCATTGTACAGCATCAGATCGTAAGTTCGTGGCGTGTCAACTGGAACAAAATTTCAAGAACGTGTAGATTTGCAAATTTTATTTACTGAGTGCTTTATGCGAAGTCAGCTGGTACACCGATGTTGCATGTCATATACATGTTATTACTACATACTTGGTCCTTGGTCGACTGTTTGAATTTGGATGTGCAAAGGGTTAACGCACAATTACTTTCTTGCAGCTGTGAACACAGTTGGTCAGCTATTGAAAATTCGGTATTTCTTTATTTTTCATTGCGGTCATCCCATATCAATACCCACGATAGGGTGAATCAAGCAAAAAAATTTCGCATCCAGTAACTGCGTCGCGTAGCGTATACCCGTTATTTTCTCGTCATCTAATTGTTTCCAGTCCCGTTCCACAATCCAATTCTTTGGGGTTTTCGTAAATCCGGCTGATTTGATTGGCACTGACCAACGTAGTTGGCGGTCAGGGCTTGGACCAAGTCTGCAAAATAAATCAATGTGTTTGGGACTCATTGCTTTGGCGCAAAAGCGAACTTTGGTCGATAACATGGGCATTTGCGTGATGGTGACATATATCTTATCATTTTTGATCGAGTGTACATGTGGTGCCAATATGTCAAGAACAAGAAGTATGACATCGACGGTTGAATCTGCCTTGACTGAGTGGCCGCTGAGACACCATAGTGATATCAAACTAACTGATGTGATCGGATATTGGTCGCACAATGACTTTATAAGAATTGGTCAAATTTTTTTTCCTGAATCGCAAAGCAGGCTAGTGACGGGGCAATGACGTTGCGTTGCGCGACCACACACAAAACACGTAGTAAAGAGAATGTTTCAGACCTGCGGCACCGTGGTTGATCTGCTATAGATTATTTTCAGCTGAAAATGTTTTGTGAGAATCACAAATAGCACAGTAGTTAAGAGTGACTGAACGTTAAAATCAGGATTGATTTTGATGAATTCTTATACGGTCATTGTGCGACCAATATGTGACTTGCCTTGGCAGCACGTCAAGGATATTAAGAAATTTACTGGAGCCACTAATTTCGTTCAGTTTATTAGTCTTTCAGGGAACGTCTTTTACGCTGGGTGAAATTAGTTAAGAAATCAGTATCAGTAAATTTCTATAATATCCTTCATTCGAAAAAGTCACGTGACCAAGGCAGATCACATCCGATATCCGATCACCAAGTTTGATATCGCTCATATAAAACCTCTCATTCACAAACATGCCGCTGGTGAACTGTTGTTGCCTGATTTCACCATTGCTTTCATTCACCAGAATGATCGGGTAGCCCGGTTGCAGCGTCCAACTATCCATCAGCGCTTTTACGTCGCGGTTCTGTAAATAAAAAATGGAGAAGTATTTTTCAGCTAAAAATTTCTGAATTCTTGAAAAAAAAACTCACTGATACGTTCGACAACGTGGCCCACAGATCGTCGGTGCGTGCGTTTGAGTACATGAAATCGCGCAGATATTTCTGAAAAAAACCCATAATTTTGGCATCTAAAATTTGACAAAAAGAACAAAAAAAGGTTTCCGTCGATCGGTGTACTTACTCTGACGCCGATTTTGAACGTGTCAAGTCCAATTGTATCTGCCAGCATGCGTAACAATGAAGCACCCTGAAAAGGTCGATTCTCCAAATTTTGGTCGAAAATCGCGCTGAAGAAATCCACATAAATCTGAACCTTATTAGCTACGCTCACTGGCTGGTTCCATCTCAAACCATCAAAGAGTGTTCATGTTTCTAAGTAATGTATTTTGTTTTTTAGTTGTCCGTTTCTATTTGTTTTCATAGTATTGGGTTCAAATTGGACCCAGATCGCGAAGTTCGGATCCCGAAGGGTTTTTGGATCTTCGATTTCTCGAATTCCGATCCCGAAAATTCCAAAGTATCCCGATCCCGATCCGCAGTTTTTTGGGATCAGAAGTCTTTTATTACCATTCATTTTCGTTTTCGTTATTTTGCATTTCTGCGCACTTGCACTTTTGCCCCTACCTGCACAGCTTGTGTGCTCGCACCGTGCGAATAATTATTGGCCCTTTTAATTATCGTGAATTTGACGACCAACCTTTCCATACGTGACCGAATCGAACACATTGCTGATCTCGTCCGGATGGTACAACTCGGTGCGAACTGCATGCGTCGTCTTCCAGGAGTCATCGCGCATCGATGGGAATAGTTCGCGGTTGAGAAACGCGGTGTCCTGCATGTGTGTGTGTGCGTGGGGTAAAATTAATGGCTAATAGTACTGTCGTCCACTGAGGTCGTCGACTCCCATGTACGGCTTCTGATGCTCGTTTTTTGGGCCAGCTTGAGTTGTTGACATCGAATGTTGACCACTCGCGTTGACGACTGTACCACTAGCCAAAGTGTGTATAATTGGGCGGGGCGATGAAAAACTTTGGGCCGGCTCAAAAGTTGCATGTACTGCATGCATGCGCAAAGTCAAGCATCGCGTTCAATTGCACCGATTTATACACAGAATACCACAACCCTGATTCCTGGAGCAAAATTCCTGAAGCCACACAGTGAACGGCGTCTGTGGGCCTGATCAGCTCCAAACACGCCGGAACGGGGGGCTTATTCCAATTTGCCACATTTAGTAAACAAGACGGTCATTGGGTCGCTACAAGTTTGAGAGCAAGGCACTACGACTTCGACCCCGGTTGAAGAACGTACGGCAAGGGCAAAAAATGAGCGAGCAGAATGAACTGCCTTTGCCTTACCGTTGTCCGCACAACCAATGCTATATACTGTCGCGTGTTGCTTCAAAGTTGAGTTTGTGACCAAAGTCATCATGCATCATGATACATACAGGTAGACCCAAAGCGCTGACACATCCCAGCTCCGTGCAGTGGCATCCAAACTCAGGCCAATAGCTTTGTCATTAAATCAATTCGTCAAATCAAGCAATAATACGTACAGTACACGAGCCCCAAATGAGCGCGAGAAATACATGTGATTTGACGAAAAGGATTGACGCCGTGATTTGACGACATTACTATAAGCCGAAACTAACGGCATCCCAATCCTTTGTGTAATGCTCCATGCCAACGTACGACATGTAGGTGGCGAAGCCTTCATTCAGCCAAAGGTCATCCCACCACTCCATTGTTACCATGTTGCCGAACCACTGAAATGGACTTTTGTGTCACCTTGTATACTTGCAGAACGTTCTATCCTATCCGTTCTGGACACGAATCAGTCAAACGTGGTCATGTGGATGCCATTTTTTTATAATACCACTCAGCAATTGATAGACACAGATTAACACGCATGATTCAATTATGAACTCGGTTACGCTCAATTAGGGCTCGCGCGGGAAACTTTTTTGAAGGACGGGAAAAGTTGGGGAAATTTCCCGTTTTCCCCAAGAGTCCGGGAATTCTTGCGGGAAATGGAAGTTTGGAATTTTGAAGAACGGGAAATGTCGCGGGAAACGGTTTTCATAAGTTTGAAGTACGGGAAATTGCGGGAAAAGGCCTGTTTCCCGCGGGAAATGCGGGAAAACGGGAAATTTCCCGCGGGAAATGGCGGTATTTCCCACAGATTTCCCGCACAAAACAGGAATTTCCCTTAAATTTCCCGCTGAAAATAGGAATTTCCCGTAAATTTCCCGCGGAAAACAGATATTTCCCGTAAATTTGCCGCCCTAGTTTTTTGGTTTGAGAAGTTACTAATGCAATATCTGGCAGCTATAAGCGTTTCTTTGATGTGGATGACAAGTCCTGTTGTCTGTTGATGTAAACTGGCAATGTAAAAGTAAAAGTGAAGTTGCCCTTTGGGAGATGAACAACAACTGTATAGCAGTATTTACCAAGAACTAGCCGGGATCCGTGCCTACGGCCCGGCTACAGCGCCGCGCCCGTGCCGTGCCACCCCTACCCCCGAAGACCCGTTAGCATACCCAAGGCTACCCGTGAAAATTGACCCGTCCGCACCTCCGAGGGGGCCACAGACAGACAGACATATGTACGTCTTCCTGTTTTAGTAGTGTAGATTCAGGCCTGATCATGCTGAGACACGTTCAAGCGAGCATTCTGGTTACACACACGTGCCATTCATTGCCGTGAATTTCTTGATTGATCAATTCAGTGCGTGAGCCGCTAATTGTAAGTTGAAAATGCAGTCTAAGTCAATTGCTCAGAGTTGTGATCCTCATGAACAGGCCTGAAAGAGCCAAAAAAGTCTATTTCCAACCCATACTAAAGAAGAAAATCCAACAAAAGATGATCTGATCGCTTCGATTTCCCGTTTCCCGCGGGAAATTTCACGGGAATTACTGACGGGAATTCCCGCGCGGGAAATGGTCGAAGGACGGGAAAAACCGGGAAATGGCCGATTTCCCGCGGGAAACTTCCCGCGGGAATTTTCAGGCACTATTTCCCGCGGGAAATGGCACTATCGAAAATATTTCCCGGGAAACGGGGACGGGAAATTTCCCGCAAATTTCCCTCCCTCCCGCGAAATTCCGCGGGAAAAAAATTTCCCGCGCGAGCCCTACACTCAATTACATTCAATTCAAATCAGGCCCCTACTCTTATGTTTTCATTTTAGCTGATACGGCAAGCTATCAACACCACCCTAATCAGGATGAGACCTTTAGGAGCACTTCAAGGAAATAATCCTGATTAGGGAGCGAAATTCCCGTAAACCTTATCCCGTTTGTTTCAGTACGAGAAAGGCGGCTTAGGTTAAATCCGGAAACCGGAATCAGGAAATATTTCCGGATTTCACATTATTTTTTCAATGCAAAATTTTGCGGAATCCGCAAATATTTCCGGATACCGGAAATGTATCGTGGTTTTGTTTCGAATCTGGCCAAGACAATTTAAAAACGTCACCGACCATATGTGCAAGTTCGTGACTGACGACCTCTCCAATGTAGACATAACGAGAGATGGTGGTGGATGCTTTGTCGTAAATCAGGTACGGCGATCTGAACGTGATCAAACCCCAATTCTCCATTGCGCCCGACTGGAAATCCGGAATAGCGATCATGTCTGAAATTATTGATTATTGATTATTTAGTGATTGTATTGTTGGATTGACTATGGTTGACTGGAAAGAACGGTAGATCACTTTTGGGCTCTTCGCGAAAGGTCAGTGTCAATGCTTCAAAGCAACGACGACACTGACACATCTATATTTTGGATCACGACTTGCGCGAATCATTTACTAGGAGAATTTTCTTTGTACAATATATTTTCAAAATGGTGCTATGATGGAAGATTACGCAAAATGGTGGTTATTCTAGCCTTGTCAAGTCGCTTCCCACATTGATGTTGGCATAAGTAGTTGCTGCATTTAAACTTAATGCGGACAGACAAACGTGTAGTAAATTCCCAATTTCGTTGCCTCATGCATTTTTACAGACGCAAGAAAACTCCCGTTCGAAGTCGAGGCAGGCAACAAGCACAACACACAGTCAACAAGCCACGCAGCTGGCTCGTGTGCGTTTCGAATGTTTCAGTCACACAAGCTGTGTGTTTCAGCTGCGTGGCTTGTTCACTGTGTGTTGAGCTTGTTGCCTGCCTCGACTTCGAACGGGAGTTTCCCTGCGTCTGTAAGAATGCGTGAGGCAACGAAATTAAAAACTTTGTATAGTGTGATCAGTTGACTGATTGAGTCACTGGCATATGTCACCTGATGGAGTGACAAAAGATAGCATTGCGGAAGTCGGACAAACAAAATTACTCCACCTAAACGTGGAAACATTTATGCATCCATCTGTTGTTTCATTCATACCATGCAACGATTAAAACCAGCGCGATCAACGATTTGGAATTTCTCCAGGTGCGAAGCAGAATCCAATCATAACCAACCCAGCTTCGGGAATGACTGCAGATAGGGCATGTCGAAGAATTCGTCGAAAAAGTCCAAGGTTTCGACAGCGATGTTGAGTGCCAGGTGAGTGAACTGAATGGATGATGACGGCGCGTAGGTCGTGATCTTTAAAGGGTGTGTCGTACGTAATCTAACCCTCCATTTCTTCGGATGGAAATGAACGCGGGAAAAGCGACGAGTCCCGAAATTACTGCATTCACTACATTGCGACTTCACGGTATGTACAGCACTGCTTGTAGTGGCTCACCGTCCTCACTATGCACAGATGTGACGAAACTCGGTTTATGAGTTTGCACGCAGTGTTGTTACAGCCCAGCAATAAGATCTGCTGGTGGGGCTTTTTGGAGGCAACCAGAGGCGTTCGCACTGACGAGCCCTGGCGCCTCGGCCTGTCTGCGAAAGCAGGGCGAAACAGACCAACATTACGCACTCAGTACATTCTATGTCGCTTACAGTTGCCATTATGTGGGTCAAGTTCCACAGCCTAGTCGAAGTGGCATTCTTAGCCTTCTTATCCAAAACAGGAAGAATCGATTCGTTGTCTAAGTACTGTAAGCTTGATATCGACACGTTACCATCAAAATGACTGATTTTGCATACAACTAGTATTTGCAGCAGCTTCGATGTAGCTGAAGGGCAAAAAGATACAGTTTTTACGTATACCGGCACTCCATTTCCAGTTACAGCGGTGACATTGCTATAATCGCAGACAACAAACGCGACCAAGTACGTAGACATGACAACACGCGTTGTTTCGAACGAAGTCAGCAGTTGACCGGTGGGGAGGAGAATGGAGGGTCCCTGAGAAAAATAGTACCTTGCAGTTGATTTGTCATTCTTTCGAAATTGTGCAACCCATCAAAAACTACCACTGGAAACAACGTTGTCAGCCCTCAAAGTGCTCTGCATTCAACTATGACTCTGCGAGTAACTAAGGGCGCTTTTAGTCATAGTGGAAAATGGAAAATGGAAATGAAAAAAATATTTTACATATGTCCAAGTTTTCCATTTCCATTTTTCAGTATGACTAAGGGCATATTGGAAAATGGAAATGAAACAAAACATTTCTGTGCAAAATCTGACCAATCAGCGGCCGAGAACTGAGCGGAACAAAAAATGTTTTTGTCACATGTCAAAACACGACACGACTGCTACAGTTTCATTTTCTTTTTTCATTTTCCAGTATGCCATTAGTCATATTAAAAAATGGAAATGGAAACTTGGACATAGATTACTTTTTTTATTTCCATTTTCGATTTTCCACTATGACCAAGGGCGCACTTAACGGGAGAACCTGCTAACCTAATCCTGCTGGTGGCTGACTATGCAATTCCAAACCACACATTGCGTGCGCTATTTTTCGCAAAGAAAATGTCTGAAAAACCACACATTGTGTGTGAAAAATCACACACAAATGTCTGAAAAACTACACACACACACACACACACACATGCCACGCAATGAACCGTAAGGTACTAAGGTGCCACCTGTTGAGGCATGTTCGACAGCGCCACCGGATAATCGACCGGATGCACAAGGTTAATTGTGTAAAGGGCCTTTTTGTTGGGCTCGTCAAAGCATGGGAATGCCATACGCGCGTACGTCGGTTCGAATTTGGTCGTCGCCATGTACCTGATGTGTATTATGTTGTACGAATGAAATATAGGTGATGTTTCAAACTGGTCAAAGGTGTTTGTTTTTCTGCTTGAAGCCCCAGCGCTTCTAAGTGGTGATTTTGTCGCAAGTGGTCACTCCGACCAAAATTATGAACTACAAGAGCCGAAAAAAGCTTTTGTGAAAGCGACTTCCTGGATGGACAACTTCCGCAAACTCTACATGCATTTGCGGTACTTCTCCACTTTATCACAGGAAACGAGCATTTTGGTAAATGTGAAGAACAAAACACCAGAAGGAGAGTTTCGTCTAAAATACAATGGCTGCTCTACCAAGAGCAAAAATTTTGCTCGTTTAATACCAGAATCACACAATTTTATCCCACATCAAGCAAAGAGCGATTAATAAAAAATCTCCATGTTTTCGCCCACCTGGTATCATTCCAGTCGTTTGTGTACGCACTACGGTAGAATCCGACAAGTGAATTGGTCAACGTAGCTTCAAACGTCAAAGTCAACGTTGCGTTTCCGCCCTCCAGTCTGCGTCCGGTACGCATCACCCAAAATTGGTTGGGCTCGTTCGTGAAGTTGGTCACTATCGGGACTGACCGGCCGTTTTGGTGAATTGATGTGGACTGAAATGGACCACCTCGGCATTTCAGGCCCGGAAGTTCAGGCCCGACCTTCTCAGGTCCGGCCGATTCTGGCCCCGCATATTTGACCAATTTATAGGCTTAGGCTTAAGGCTCCAGCCGGGCCTGAATCGGCCGGGCCTGAACGTGTGCCGAGGGATTGAACCGTCGCTCAATAACTGAAATGTGCTGCCTCGGCAATTAATTTTGCGTGATTTTCGTTCAGGGTCAGCCACTGACGTGCCAACAGTTGGCTCCCGTGAATGGAATCGCACCCCCGTTCTGGCTTTGATGCGCATCTTTTCAGTCGGCTCCAACCTTTAGGCTGAGATTATGATTTATAGGCCATATGATTGAGTCCTAGATTTAGGCTTCAGTACACGCGTTAAAGCAGACAACCTGAAAATTTTATATTCTATTTATTCTACTCTATTTATTTTATTCTATTTATATTCTGTGCCCCTTTTTAACGTGACAGTGTCGCCAAAAGTCGCATAAGAACAACTTAGCCATGGCATGGTGCATTTCTGAAGGCTGGGGCCCAGGCCTAAATCCAATGAAAATGAAGGCCCACTTTGACCCAAGTGACCCATTTTGCTCCGAACTAGCTGGCACCCACCGTGATGTTCATTCTAGCGACATGCAGGTACACATAACTGGTCGGCGCACGTATCTGCATATCGATCACAACTGTGCCACTAAAAGATCGAAAATCATCAGCGGGACCGATGGTTAAGTTATAGTGCGTCGGCAGGGTGGTGTTGGATAGTCGGTAGTTGGTCCATGGAGAGATCGTGGCGCGCTAAAACACGTAATCCAGGTTCTGTTGTTTTTCAGTGGCAAAAATTAAGAAAAAAACTGGGGCGAACTTAGGAACCAGGAAATAGTTTGCATGATGCAAAAAAAACAAAACATTTCTGGGCTCCGGAAATATTTCCGGAAAAGGGAAAACGCAAGAATTTGCATGCAAAAATAATGCGTTTTCCGGAAATATTTCCTGATTCCGGTTTCAGTGTTCAATCTTAGGGTAGTTCGCCCTAAGTAATCCCCACATGGTCAACGAACCTTAATAACGAACACAAATATGATCTCGACGACGATTAGGGCCAAGACACCGAACACAACCGTGAATGATGCGATCAGACCGCAGAGTTTCCGATCGCACGTCATTCTGTGTGCCCGGCTGGGTGATGTTTCACGTTGCAAAGTGTTGACAATAGCGACAGCGTACGAATCAGTGCATCATCAGGGCAAGAGAGTAGGTATATATGTTTGAAGATAGGTCTCCAGAAACGCCTTCCTGGGCCAAATGGATCGTTGTTCATGTGTGAATCATGAGTCACATCGGTGAATTGTGAAGCGTTGCAGATATCACCTTGGTATTCAATGGTATTCAATGATCGGCTGGGCCAATGAATTTTACATCAGTAAAATAATTCTGAGCTTGCCGACACCCCAGCCACCTTTGGGCGGGTTTTATGCACATCAAATATAGCTGACGAAATAAAGCGCAAACCGTCACACCCTTTTTGTTCTTTTTTGGCCAAAACATTCCGGTGCGTTCAAACTGACCATGACCTCTGGCACCACCCGGTCGTAAAAAACAGGTGTGAATTATGGGTAAAAAATGTGAGCACACTATTGATGTTGTGGACCAGCAGACCAAAAATGTGTGCCGTGTATTATCAGCGAGCACAACTATTGGGTGACACGCACAGACACCCAAAACACCACAAAAATGTAGCAAAAATGCGCAACGCGCTGTAAACTGTTTCTCGGCTGGGGAACCAAAATGCTGCCCAGACCAATAGTATGTACATAATGTGTTTTGGCATACGACGACGTGATTTTCGTGGGAGTAAAATGGCGTTAATAGAGCCGCGCCCTTAAACACATTTAAAACTGTGCACTGGTGTAAGGCATACACCAATGTTTTCACGTCAGAAAATGTAAAACTTTCTTGGGTATAAATGTGTTAGTTGGTGGCGAGAAGGTAAAAGGTTTGTGTGGTTGGTTCCAGTTCGAGATCCTGGCAATGAATTCCCAAATATGTGTATTATGGGTCAGAAAGGGCAAAAACCTGCGCACGCTGGTATAGCTGGTTGGCATAATATTGTGCCACATAACCAAACAGCTGCGTTACGTGCGAGATTAATGTTGTGCAGCTTCTTTCGAAGCCCCGAAAATGCCAGTGCCCGTAAGTTGTAGCTCTCCAGTGTTGATCGATTAACATTGACCACAAGTCATCTTTGTGTGCCGACCGTGCTGTTAAGTTTCTGAGTATCAAGATATTCATGATATATATGAGCTGCTGTCAGACACGGAACGAAATTGTTTCTACCATTTGTCAAGCACCGTCACAATTGTACAAAGGGAACGGTACCAGAAGCACAGCGCAAGTCAACAGGAACACGAAAACAGATGCTTTTGTTGTCGTGTGGCGTGTCGGTGACAACATTAAGAACAATTTGGAAGTGCCTGTGTAGCGACCCATTTTGCACCCCCAACAAGAACAACAGCTTTAAACCAACTAATGGGCCATTATTGATGCTGGTCCTGGAACGCAACCTTCACGTTGGTTGATTGATGCCAAGCACTTGTGTGTACCGTACACGCCCACAGATGCGTATCTTGGGATAAGATGCGCGCCAGTGCTCACAACTTGGTGTGTGTGTGTGTGTGTGTGTGTGTGTGTGTGTGTGTGTGTGTGTGTGTGTGTGTGTGTGTGTGTGTGTGTGTGTGTGTGTGTGTGTGTGTGTGTGTGTGTGTGTGTGTGTGTGTGTGTGTGTGTGTGTGTGTGTGTGTGTGTGTGTGTGTGTGTGTGTGTGTGTGTGTGTGTGTGTGTGTGTGTGTGTGTGTGTGTGTGTGTGTGTGTGTGTGTGTGTGTGTGTGTGTGTGTGTGTGTGTGTGTGTGTGTGTGTGTGTGTGTGTGTGTGTGTGTGTGTGTGTGTGTGTGTGTGTGTGTGTGTGTGTGTCAACTTGCTTGCGGTGTACTAAGAAGAAGATATCATTAATTCTTGCTCATTTTAGTTTTGTGGTAGGATGGGAAAGTTACAAGCCACAAACGGGACAAACCGTAATACCGTAAAAAGATATGATATTTAAGAACATGAAAGTTCATCAGTGCAACAATATAGTACCGTCATTCCATTAGTTGTCGTCATCAGTGGTTTTTAAAAAAAATTTTTTTTTAAAAATTCGTTCCAAAAGTAAAAAAAAATTTTTATTATTTCAAAATTCGAAAATTTCTCGATTTTTTTGCTCTGAAAGTGCTATATTTTGCATAAAAATTGCTACTGTTGACATCACCTAACCCTACCATGGGTATATTGGGTGCCATAATCGTTGTTTTGTGGCATCTAGACATAGTGCACACACTCGCTGGGTCTCTCATATGACTACACACGTACATGTGACTGAGTGGGCATTTATTTATCCATGCCCCAGACCCGAAAGGAGTGATTCTATTTTGTATTCACTCTAATTTCACACTATGTGCAGCTTATTTGCATTGGTCGTGTACCTAGACGTCATAATTTCACCCAAAATTCCCATCCCGAATATCAGAAAGCCATACCATCATCACACCCGCACCACCTGGGGAAGGGTACGGGTGTGTACCTGACTATGGTTGGTACTTATCGACCATTGGATAGCATGGTTTTCGTGTCACCTGTGCTTTATATGCACTTAGAACATATTATGTAACAAAAATACCCCTATTTTGTACTTGAGCACTCATTTTTTATCGTGTTGGGCAGATTTTGGCTGGAATAAAAAAAATTTTTAATTAAAAAAATTATTTTTTTAAAAATGGGGTTCGAATAAAGACATTTTTTATTGATCACTGGTCGTCATGATCACTAAATAGAGCTTGGCGTGTTTACGACAACTTGCAGAAAGATCGACGTCTAACAATGTCTTTTAGCTGGTTTAATCACAAAAGCTCAGAGCGCAAAGTGCACATGGTCTTGTCATCTGAGCAAACAATTGATAGAATTCTTGATTTCAAACTTTCGAGAAATTTCTTGCGCTTTGGTAACCGATTGTGCAATGTAATTGCAATGATCGCGCGCAATAGACTTTTGAGACAACTCCAGCCAATGATGGTTTTGACTTTCCTGTTTTCAAATTCCTGTTTCCTGTTCCTGATTTTCAAACATTAAATTTTAAACAGTAGTTATGATTGAAAGTAGGGCAGCACGAATTTAGGCTTAAAAATATGTCGCTTGTTTGTATTTGTTACAGTCATTTTACTGTTGTTCAACATCCAAATTGTTTTTTCCACAGTCATTTTGTTGGGATGAAAAATTTTTAGAGGAAAACACTGAACTTGAAATATGGATAAAAACATTTCGTAACATACGGTATACAGAGATGGGCTGACCTTATATTTCAACAAGCGAAGAGTGGACAAGATGGGCTGACCTATGTATGTACATATGTATATAAAGGAAGAGTCGAAACTCCGAGGTAACGCTGCAGTCACACTTCAACAAAGAGTCACAGTGCCAAGTATCTATTGATACACACGCAAAGAAACTGTTGCAATGTAAGAGAAGCAAGACATTCATACCACCATTCATCCTGCATATTGAAACATCAACTATCAGTGGCACCGGTGTCTTGTGGACGTGCTTTTTGCACAAAGATGATAGATGAATAACGATGCGATTTAGCCTTGTTGACACGCATTGCGTTAGATTTGTGGGTGCAGTTTCGGCCCATAATAACAGACGGCAATGACGCCGTTGGGCTTTGACAAAAGTGCCACGGTTGTTGACCACCACAACGGAAATGCTCAAGCCCGACCTTGTACAGGTTTGCCTGAAACATAAACGATCACAGGTCTCTCTTGATGCAAGTGCACACTAGTATCTGGTGGACACTGTGCCCACAAGGCCAAGAAGTCGTGTCAGCTAATCACTACGGTATCACACACCTTGCTACTGAAAATCAGCCTGTGTATCAGACTTTGCCGTGTGGCGCGTGGCCGGCATTCGTGGCGCGGCGGGCGACACTGACTTCGTGATCGAAATTTTCAGACACGGAAACGCCGTCGCGAACAACTTGCGTGTCTCGCGTCGCATCGGCGGATTAAACACCTGCATGCAGATGGGGATGGTGCACTCGCACTGAAGATGTCCTTGTGCACCGCCCCCGGCCGTGGCGCAGGACAAAACCCACTGCTGTTGCATAATTTTGTGTGATTTCACGGTCGTTGTTTTTGTAATCGGTTTGTTTTCTCGAACACTACGTTCTAACTTCCATCTTTTTAGGATCCAGTCCCGTTGAACGCACTGAACGCACCCAGTAGATGATCGGATTTGACGAGCTGTTGACGATGCCAGCGACCGTGACCAGCACCGAGCCGATCCAATGGCTGAAGCTCGAGAAATGAAAAAACGCAATGTTGTTCAGCAGATGGAAGCCGGTGACCAGCGCTGCCTGAATGTGAAGGGTTGGCCTTTCACAGGTCGCAACAAATTCCCCATCTTGATGATCAGGGGAAACTTCATCAAACCTGAAATAACATGCGTCGTTCAGTCTTGACTCGCTGTTTCTCGCGCGCCACTTCCGCGTCCGTCAGCTGCTTGTCGCCGCGAGTTTTCTGGCGTTGACATTTCAAAGCCAGGAAAATTACGATGTACCTTACAATGTGGGAGCAACATTATGACACGATTTAAGCCTGTTACATATATATAATAGAACTGAAATATTAAGCTTACAGTCCGAAAATGAAAATCTCGAACAAATAGTGCCACAGCAGATATCCGGCCCAAACTTCGTTGTTGTCGCTGTAGTCACTGCAGTTGTAACCGAAATTGCCCTCGGTAAAGTAAAAGTGCTGCAAATGTGGATAATCATCAGGAACAATGTTAAATACATTTGGGAAATCCAAGTTGCGCGGTGGACGTAGGTCAATATGATAAATGGTTCTCTGATGAAAGCAAATGCATGGGATCTGTGCTAGAGATGCATGGGCCCGTGCAGAGATGCATATGGCCCCGTTCAGAGATGCATAGGGCCCCGTTCATATATGCATGGGCCCCGTGCCAGAGATGCATGCATCCCGAAAAATGAAAAAGTGCAAGAATGGATAAGAATTTTTAGTCGAAGTGGGCGTTCATCAAGTTGATGCTCAGGCTTGCATGATGTTTTCGGGATTTTCGACCCCACCCTTCAAGAAATGAACCCTGATTCAGGCTCAGCCACTCGTAACCACTGAGCAAAATTCAGTTTAGTTATGGTTGCGACGCAGGCCAAAATACCGTGACCTCTGACCACAAGGATCGTGTCGAGACCATTTTCTTTT
The DNA here is from genome assembly GCA_030248065.1 of Rhynchonema sp. JSB1_4. Taxonomy (NCBI): domain Eukaryota; kingdom Metazoa; phylum Nematoda; class Chromadorea; order Monhysterida; family Xyalidae; genus Rhynchonema; species Rhynchonema sp. JSB1_4. The sequence goes on from JASAMV010002918.1 coordinate 82,873, forward strand.
TGTCTATGTTTTACGTGTTAATGTGTTACCAACCAATAGCACGACATTTTGACGCGCACGAGGACAACTTCCAGCTTGCTGCATCAAATACATCAAATTGTATAGGCAACGTGCAATAGGCTATGTGCAATGGTCTCGCAATGGTCTTCATTTTTGTAAGAAATACAAGTACAATACATAGCTTAGTCGTTGTGCGACCACAAGGTACCTTGGTACATAGATTTCTGGTGCACTGCAAAATACCATCTCTATACAGCACGTTAGCCGGACGAGAGACAGGCTCCAATAACACTGAGGTTCGAGTCAGAGTTGTAGGTATGTTGCCAAATTCTTCCGCAGCCAAATGTATGCATGTGTTCCCGATGCACTTCTGGCACGGGGCCCCATGCATCTCTGAACGGGGCCCCATGCATTTCTACACGAGGCCCCATGTACCTCTGGCACGGGGCCCCATGCATCTCTGAACGGGGCCCCATGCATCTCCAGCGCAGGGGCAGGGCCCCACATGTATCGGTTCCTTGGAAATCCTTAAGAACGGGGGTCTTGATGTGCCATGCTCGGAACAGGGGCGTAATGTCCAACCGGATAAGACAGAAAAGCCTGGGATTGTAGTGTTGCACAGCAATGCATGTAATGTACCTTGAAACAGTCAGCGCCAAAAGCTAGTCCAACCGCACACGCAATGCCCCACAGCCAGGCGAACAGCAACGGCGCACGCAGCCATTTCTTTTCGGTGAACAGCTTCGATATGGCGAATCGTTGAATGCCGGTGAACGAGCCGACGATCGAAACGAATCGATTCAGAGTGATGATGATCAACAGCACGACCAACACGTTATACGCGATTGAGTCGACATTCGCCAGCCAAAACTCGAGTACACCGGATAACAACTGTAAGTTTGGAAAAGCAGTTTACACGGCGGCATCATTATCAATTTGTATAGCGCATGTGTTGGCCCATAGGTGTGTGCGGCTGATATGTGAACTCTGAACCGCCACACCAAACGTATGCTCCCGGAAGGACTCGAACCTCCGACCTCCCAGCCACCAGGCCTGGACAGCCAGTTGCTCTACCAACTGAGCTACGGGAACGCGGTCTGGCTGCGGCTCAAAGTTGCACTTATAGCCATGCAACCGTCTAGACACACACTGCTTTACACGCCACAGCGCTACACGTTGCGCTGGCTGGCAGACTTCCAGTCTACAGATACTGATGAACCGTCTCCATAAACGTAATGTCATTAACTCCCGCACAACAACAACAACTTCGAGCAGCACTAAATGACGCGGAGAGAACTTAAAAAAAAGAAGCAACAAGGTTTGACTCGCGCACCCTTCGTTGAAATGCGACCAAAGGTGCTGCCACAATCACATACGTCAACAGAAGCAGTGCATCAGCTGCAGCCGCGTGACCGACGACCAAATAGAAACTGTTCTTGAATACCGGGTCTCTGAAACGCAACCATGCAGAAATACTGGACACAATCAAGTGTTGGAAACGTTGTGTAACCGAAATTTTGGCATCTCAATCACTCCAGGCCGGTGGACGGCACTTTCGTGATTCCGAACCGAAAAACAAAATTAACTTTGTGTGCAGCAGGGTTGCAAGAATGACCATGTTTAGTATGACACCCAGCAGCGCGCCGACGCCAATGCCCGCGGCCACCAACGTGGTGTACTGCCATGGGATCGTCATTGCTTCGCGTCAATGGATGGATCGGCTTCGCTTCGGTTAAACTTATTTACGCAATCGTGTTGAGAGCGCCGTCGTGATTTTAATTTTTTTCGCTCTTTTTAGGCGGTATTGAATTCAGTGATTTTATGTTTATGCTGATGCTGCAAGGCATTTAACTGCTAAAATGTCCGATTGGGCTGCCATTGGCAACAGTGTACTTCGTTTGAGCCAACGAATGGTAACATCTGGCTCAGCTCATATTAGTAATGCCTCTGAGATACTGTAACAATGAGAAGTCATCATTTTTCTGTTGCCACTAAATTCTCTTCAAATTGTTTTATTCATCTACTGAAAAACGTATGGCAGCTTGATTTTTGTGGTATAAATACATCTACATGGTACCAATTCCCATTGTTTTCAAATATCCACTGCACTGCAGGTATTCGGACAGTCAAACCAGATGCGGTCCGATTTAATTTGTAACATAGGTCAGAGAAACGTATGTACATATATGTACACGAGCACACATTTTAGCAATCAGAAAGCCACCGAACTCTCAGTCACGAAAGAAACCCGTGGTCTTTCAATTATTGTCATACAAAAGCAACAATACTCAGGCGTGCACCAGTTTGATTACGTGCTCCTGTTTGTTTATCACCTGTCATATCACCACCTACCATATCAGTCTCCAAAGAAGAGTGGTCGTGGTTTGAGATGTGTTCGGATTGTATTTTTTCGTGGCGCGCGAACAAGTATCAAAAACAGCAGAGAGTAAAATGTGAATACCAACGGTGCCACCATGCACAAAAGGCGCCAAAGTCAAAGCACCTTACCGTCTGACCAGTAACATTGGCACTTTTTGCTTCAATTCAGCCATTAAGGCAACCCAGACAACAATAACGTGCAAACAACGGAATCCCTGTGAAACATCAGCCGACAACGGACTCTTGGCTGATTACCTTAGAGCGTGTGAACGGTCTGGCAAACGGTCTTTCCATAGTTAAGTATTTTCCACTCACAATCGCAAGTACGAGCTCTTCTCTGTTTTATACGCATAGTCAATGTGAAACATCAAGCTTGGATGCTTCGCACTGTCACTGGCTGCCGTGTGTGTAGTCCACTGGTGGTTTTATGTTGATGTTGCATCGAAA
>JASAMV010002920.1:0-27092 GCA_030248065.1 Rhynchonema sp. JSB1_4
ATTAATACACACAGTATTATCCTGTCGTTTCAAAAACTCACTTACAACAATTCCTGCACTCCTGTATAAAATATAAATTAGAACGAGCTACATTAATTTACTTAGTGTCAAAATATGCATGGTTACACTAATGCACATTACGTAAAAGCACGTATAGTCTAGCCACGAATTCATGAGAGAGAGAATAGTGCAGCTGGTGCATTGGTGCATTTTTTGTTTGAGCTTGTTGGTGAGAAATTTCAGTATCGCAATTTTTTCCATAAAAAACAGCATCGGCCGGGTATGCAGGCGCGAATTTGTAGTCATGTATTTATGCAGTTTGCGGAATAGAACGCATGATATAAAAATTTGGGCTTTCAGTGAAAAGCGAAATAATAAAGTAAAAAAGTGGAGAGTAAGTTTGAAACTAGAACGTTCGTAAAGATTGCCGAATTCTTTAGACCTTTATTTGCTTGACGGTCAAGCTTTCCACAAAACAATGGCCACCAATACACTTAAGAATGCATAAAAACAACAGAATAGCCACCAATACACCAAGGAAGGCATCCCAAACAACAGCGTAGGACTATATAAACATAAGTAAAAGAACAATGCACACATTATTCTGTCGTTTCAAAAAGGGACTTACAACAATTACTGTATTCCTGTAAAAAATATAAATTAAAAACAGCTACATTAATTTATAATGTGTCAAAACATGTGTGGTCACACTAATGCACTTTATGTAAAAACATGTATGTACATTGTCACAGAACATTGTGAATACAGAGAAGATTCGATACAACGAACTTCGATATCACAAATTCCGCGCTATAACGAAAGGTTTCTTTGCTCCAAATGTCGTAATGTATTTTTTCGTTCTATGTTGATAAAATATAAATGTTGATAAAATAAAGAGCGGCTTATATTTAAAAATTTTGTGACCTTCAAGCAGCAGTTATTGACCAAAAATTGCTGATATAAATGCAAACACAAATTAGAGACATTGCAACGCAAAATAACACAGTGCCAGACTTGGAACAGAATCAGACAACAAGACAATACGAATAGTGTCAACGAAAAGGATCACATCGGAACATAAAACAGACATCCAGAATAGCTGCATCATGAACACTTTGCCAAGTGGTGTAGTGCAGATTGACACTGCAACCTAAAAAATTGGAAGATTTTTTTGTCCGCTCCATGATAGGCATTCCGGGTCTGGGTTTATTCAAACCAGAAATGCCTTTTTGACCAAGAAAGTTTTATATTGTCGTTGGTATTCCGGATCTAAATTTCGAAAGAAGATTTAGAAGTGGCTGAAGTGAATGGGAAGAGTGGGTGGCAATTAAAGCACTTCGAGGTCTGCGTGGCAACGTGGTATCGCCTTGATCTGGGAGAATTCCATGTAGTTTTTGAACAAGAAGCAGCAGCTTTTTGACCAAGAGTGCTCGCTACAAAGCTTTATATTGACTTTGGTAAATATTTTGGATCTAATTGTCTAGCAACGATTTAGCAGTGGCTGAGGTGAATGGGAAGGGTAGGTGACAATTAAGACACTTCGAGGGCATCGCGCAGCGATGCCCGAGGAGTGTGCGTGGCAATGTGGTTTTACCCTTGAACTGGGAGAAACTAGGAAAAAAGAGCCTAAACAGGCTTACGGAATTATGCAACATCCGTAACTAAACCTAGCCTAGACTTCTGACGGTACAAATGGAAGAAACAAGTCTAACCGTATACTTATGACGGTACAATGGGGAGAAACAAGGATTATCGAGCAACAGTTATGCGGTCCGACCACGTGATGTAGAAAAAATGGCGTTGCATAGTTCCGGCGCCCGCTCGGAGGAGGCGTAAATGCATAGTGCCGTCTTACATTGGGGGTTAGTCAAAACTTCGTACAACAGCGCAGAACACTTGTGTGCACTTGCACTTACATTTGTGCTTGTCTGTTACTTGATGGAAAACTATGATATGAAAATGAAAAGAGGAAAGTGTCAACAAGGGTTGCCTTGTGAAACCGTGTGTTCAACCCAACGCTAAGCCGTGTGTGTTATTTAATAGCCAGGGATTTTGTGCTTTTCTTGTCTGGTCTGACAAGCCGCATCTTATTCATACGAACGAATTAGCTTGTCCAAAAAGACAAAAGTCAACTGATGATTATTAGCGAGTTGAACAAATCGATTCCGTGAAGTTGCATAAGAATCGGGATAATAAGACCTAATATACATAGTGTGATAATGGGTGCTATTGTGGGATTATGTGGCGGGTGAAATCATACAGCACTTGTTTCTCACACTGACTAATGATAAGAAGTAAAATGAAAGGTGTGTAATTGCGCTCGAAGATTGTGTTCTGTTACTGAAAAAATGGTACTGAAAGAAGCGGAAATGGACAAAAAACAGATGGGGTGCCGAACACCGAGCGGGCGCCGGAACTATGCAACGCCATTTTTTCTACATCACGTGGTCGGACCGCATAACTGTTGCTCGATAATCCTTGTTTCTCCCCATTGTACCGTCATAAGTATACGGTTAGACTTGTTTCTTCCATTTGTACCGTCAGAAGTCTAGGCTAGGTTTAGTTACGGATGTTGCATAATTCCGTAAGCCTGTTTAGGCTCTTTTTTCCTAGTTGAATGATTATGCAAAATATTGAAATTATAGTTTAGTATTCGATCATTGACGTCCCCCTATAAATGTTCCTAACTTTATTGTTATTCGAGCAAAGAAGTCAATGAGTTCCAGGACCTCGAAAAAACCAATCAACGTTTGAAAGAAGTAGAGACAGAAATCGAGTCCGTCCACAAAATCGGTGAAAGCGAATCCAGCGCGCAGTCGAAACGCGCACAGTTGCAGGTACGGCACCTTTGGTTCATTTCTTTTACTTTTCTTCAGTTGGCTCTTGGTGATTTCAAGGAACAAGATCATTCAGAAAGAGCATGAGAAGATCGTTAGCTCACTGGAGAAGGAGATTCGCTCTGCCGAAGCCGATTTGAAGCAGACGGACTACCGCGTTGGTGTCATTTTCCAACTTGTTTTGTTGTTGTTGTGAGTTGCGCAAAGTTTTCATTTTTATTATCCCTATTGGACTACCGAGTTCGTTCCTTTCTCAAGCTTGGGTGCGCAAAGGCTTTGATTTGATTTGTCATGTCATGGTATTTTTACCTATTCAGACCAAAGATCTGGAACGTAAGAACGCCCGCACGCAACAGCGTCTGGATGGGATCAAGGACGAACTGGTTAAGATTTGAGGATTTTGATTATTTCCTTTGTTTTTCGAAAATCAATTCATCACCTATGAGACTAAGTTCCTCAGTTATTTTTCATCAAGCATTAATTCAATCAATTACGTACTTCAAACCAAACATTTTTCAACAAGAACAAACTTTCATATTTCAGCAAAAACTCGGCAAAGAGAAACAACAGCTGGAGCATGCGAGTCGCGAGACGGAACGTCGCATCGAGGGCGTGAAACATCAGTTGAAGGCGAAGGCCGACGCGAAGAAACAACAGCTGAAAGCGGACGTGAAGAAACTGAAGAAAGTGTCAATGCCGATCCAACAGACGCCACAATCGACGCCCAGGAGTGGAGTGGTCGGTTGAATGAATGTCTCGTTCCTGATTTTTTAGTTATCAGTCTGTTGATATGCCTGTTCATGTGGGGAAACCATCTGTTCCAGTTATTATCAGTTTATTATTTCTAAATATTGATGAAAATGTACTGTAAAATGCTAATTTCGCGCGTGGCGCGCGATTTGCATCTATTTGGAGGGAGAAATACCAGTTTCTTTTAAACCAACCTACTGTACCGGCCGGGGGCGGCGACCTACCTACTATTCCAGGATGGAGCGTCGACCTACCTCCTACTGTGCCTAGAGGGGAGGAAACCCCCATATAGATGGTTGACTATGTGTGAAAGCTAACAACGTCTGAATTGATGAATGATTTTACACGTATTTTTCACCTTCTTTTGCTCAGTCTGCCTCCCCGGGTCTGCCACCGTCGTCGCTGAAAGAGCTGCGCGATCTGTTTAGCACGGATGATGATGAACATCGATCGGTATGTGGGTGCTTTGTTGTTGCTTTTATTTGTTTGTTCTCATATAATTGTACAGACAGATGAAAAAGTAGAAAGCCGTGACGTTTCAATAGTTTTTTTTGCGTTCCAGGTGAGCCAAGAGAAGCCGAACGCGGCACCGCCGGCCAAACGTGTGTTGAGCAAGAACAGTCGTGATGAGGCGCCACCGGCCGACCCAACACCGAAACGATCGTCGCAGGAGAATAATAGGTCGCAACAACGCACACTCACGCAACCCATTTGGCGACAACCGACCGTGCCCGCAAAGGTGGGGTTGGGGGAGGATACAAACTTGTGCAATGATTGACTATTGCTTGGACATAACTTGCTTGGACATTATTTTGATGACACTATTCACATGGTTGGCGTTGTCAGATGTGTCGTTTCATAGTGAGTTGTTTTGTTAGGCGATATTGACAAGTTGCGATCACAGCATTGAAATGAAAAATGAAATAAATTCTTCTGTGGAAACATTTCTTGTTCGCATTATTGTGGCTCGTTGTGAATTTGTTGGACGAGTGCGGCGTTGCTGGTCACTTGAAAAGCGTTGGAACTGCATATATGTATCTAAGAGTTTGCTTGTACCCACCCAGACCGATAAACGCGCACTCCTCGAGCAACGCAATCGCACGCCGGCGCGTGCCGAACAACCCGAATCGCCCATGCTGATGCCGTTGGATGAATCGCCAGTGGTTGGTCTTGTTGGTGGTTTGTTTTGGTAGATTATAATGTGAATCGTGTGCTTTTTTGGTCTCGACAACAGCCGGTATCAAACTTGGTATCGTCAGTCTGGTTCGTTCTGGTGTTGCAAGATCGGAATTGACCATGATCCGATCCTAGAATCACCGACTCTGTTATTGTGCATCACACACAGCTGCCGGCATCCAAGAAGGCAGCGACGCCATCGAGTGCCAAACGCGTGTCATTCGGGGCCACAACCACGTCGACCCCATTCACTCAGTCGGCCTTGTCGTTCCTCAATCGCGCCAACGCGAAGACCTATGGCAGTAAGGTGCGTGTGCATTGAAGTTTTCTGTTATTTGTGGTTGTGTTTTTTATCATTGGTCAAGAATTTTGTGATTATGTTTCATTCTCCATTATGAGTCAAATATTTTTCATGATTTTGTTTTACTCTCAGATGAATCGTCGTCAGTCGTCGGCGTCGGCCAAACGTGCGCCGAGCAAGAACGAGTCGAACAAGAAACGCGTGGTTGGTCGTCGTTGTTTTCTCTTTTCTTATTTGTTTTGTCGAAAATATGCATTCGGAACTTTGTTTTTTCACAATTTTTATTTTCCAATGATCCAAAGCTGCAGCATTTGTGTTTGTAGCCCGCCAAGCAAGCGTCGGTGGCCTCGATCGCGTCGTCGACCGCCAAGGATGTGCCCGACATCTTCGATATCTTTGATGACATATGAACTGAGGCATTGAGCTTCTGCTTTTTGGGGTGTACATTTTGTTTGATTGTTTGGTCTTAGTTTTTGTTCTTCGTTCGAGCTGTTTTCTGTTTTGTTTGTTCTTTGTGTTTCAGCGAGCTGTTGTGCCCGGTGAGCCCAGCTAGTCGTCCAGAGCTGTGAATTGTTCGTTTGATTTTTGTCTTTTTGTGACACTCGGTTTGATTATGTGTTTATCATGAAGTTCGGTTATTGTATTTGGTCTGTTTTGTGTTTTCTTTTGTTCCACTTCGGTCTTTTTGTTTTGTTCTGTGTGTCTTTCTTTGTTACGTTGGACGCAGCAGTGCAGTACACTGTTATTTTTCTGTTTCCCGTTGAGTAAAAGTGATCGCGCGTGTTTGGCTTGTTTATGTTGAATCTTGAAGGTAATTGTCGTGCTGGCGACAATCTGATGCAGATGCCCTGTCAGATTTACCGATAAATTGACATCATTCCGAGCCAATCCATCCCAAAAAATATTCGCATCATTATTTCACAAGGGCGACGATCTCTTTTGCGATGAATGTTTTGGAAGTGTGCTTATGTGCGGCCAACTGTGGCAATGAAATAAAGGAGCCGAAAACATTGATCTGCGGCCACATCTTGTGTGAAACGTGTGCCGACAAAATGATACGATTTGTTCGGTTACAGGTTAGTTTGGTTGTATTGTCGTGTGCTTCGTCTATAAAAGCTGGTCCATCTGCTCTTCTTTCAGCCTGAAGTTCCGGCACATAGTCCAGTGCGCATAAACTGTCCGCAATGCCGCGCGGTCACCGAAGTGCCTATCAATGGACTTTACAGCAGCATCTTGCTACGCGATCTAATTAGATCACAAAGGGCCGCCGATGACGAACAATGTGTGCAGCAGCGGTCAGTGTATTTTACTGGTCTGGTATGCAAGATGGCGATTTATCAGGTCACGTGCCCTTCATGAAAAATATCTCGCACTGACTTCTACCTGTGAAAGTCGTTGGCTGAGTTGATTGCTTATTGATTGTCTCGTTAACGTTGTGACTAGACACCTAATAAACAAGTTTTAGCTGGTCCGAAGTTGTCATCAGTAACTCGAAGTCAGTGAAAAGCCAAGACGGAACCAAGTTTGTATTCTATTCCAGCGATAAAGGGCATTCTCTGGACAGCTTGATCGATTTTGGTTTGGGTTCATCATTGACTGACGAGGGCACAAATGCCACCAATCAAATGGAATCTGTGGAAACACCGGTCGATATGGAGGTGCAGTCCACCAAAGGTTGTGAGGATAACAGGTAGTGAATGTGAGAAGTTTTTACTGCTTTTTTTCAACTTTGAATTTTGCCTGTATATTTTTCCGAAAAAATTGCAACTATGCCTCTGAGCAGCAACATTTTGGTGCACGAGCCGTGATGGGCGCTGTGATAAAGCAACGTGCCGTTGCCAACAAAAAAGCCCGCCAACGGCTTTCAGCTGGAGGACTACTTGCGTTAACCACATCGAAATACGTCGTTGTATTATTCAGCTACAACCAATGTCAGACGTGTGACACGCCGATTGGCCCGTCAGACACCGTGTTGTGCTTCTCATGTCAGTCGCAGTTTTTCTGCTACAAGTGTTCGTTCAATGACCACAAAGATCACGATACTGAACTGGCGGCAAAACTGGACAATTTATTCAGAGAACGAGACAAGTTGATGCTGGCCATGGTCAGTTTATGCGCTTGAAAGTTTCCATGTTGTTTTGTTGATTTGTTTGCTAATCTTTGATCGCTTTCACATCGATGTGAGAAGCGCGTGGAGCGCAAGTGTTTTACGCAATTCACCTGGTACAACTTGGTTCTAAACGTCAAAATTGCATAGAAAAATTGACCAGTTTTTAGATACAAGTTAACCATTTACAGGTAAAGTGACAGAATTCTAGGTGCAAATTGCACTCAAATCCCAAACTTAAAGAACATGCGTGGGGCGCACCTTTTCCCTGATGTTCATGTTGGCTGGCCGTATGTCAAGTTGCTGCAGATGTTTTTCAGCGCAACGTTGGTGACGAAGTCGAAAAGACCATTGAAAAACGAGACGACCTCATGAAAGAGACACAAAAGCACGATCAACGTTTCACACAGGCGTACCTGCGAAATGAAGAAAGCATCATGCTGCAATTGCAGAAAGGATTGGTAAATCGGCGCTTTTTATGCAATGGACAAGTCAAATTCGCTCGATTTTTGCAAAAAAAATTGCCTTTGTATAAAACATGCTCAAAAACTATAGCCATTTTCAGAAATGGGTGACGAAAGAGTGTGCGACGATGACCACATCGAACATCGTTTACAATCCCAGCCGAATGAAACAGATGAATGAAGTCAATAAGTTGATACTGGCACTCAACGCTGAAGCGGCACAAATGGTAAAAACAAATTTACATTATTCTGTTTTCATATATCCTTTTGAAGTGGTACTTTTTAGCCTGCAAAATCAAATGAGTACATTTTTTCAGGCGGCCAAGGCTCGAAAGACGCTGCGCATTGGATGGGACAAGCAAAAGGACTCCATGCGACGAATACAAGAACTGGAGACGTGAGTTTGATTGCGCTCTTTATAGTTACCCTCTGTATAGTGAAAAACTCAATATAGTGAATGTTTCCGTTGAGTATTTGAGTGCCGAATCTGCTGTTAACCTTCAAATTGCCATACTGTGTTGTGAATTTTTGTGTGACCGAAACTAATGTCACGCGTCGAGCATGACTGTGCAGGAGGCCGAATACCAACTCAACTTATTTCTTCTATTGACGATGTTTTGTGTTTCAGTAAGCTTCGCCAGACAGTTGCCGATGTCAACCGTGCCTCACAATGCAAAGCTGCTGGTGCCAAAAAGGCGACTTCCACTTGAAAAACTAAACCGAGCTCTTTCGGCGACTTATAAAAATTCACAATCTAACATGATTTTTTCAGTTTTGCCATTTTCAGTCCTTCATGGGGTTATTGATGTTTGTCATTGCTTATCATTCTTATCATTTCATGTCCTCTCAGTGAGCCGATTTTTGGCTGGTACTTTGTTACTAATTATTGTGAATTGCTACATATTTGCATTTGATTACATCAGTCTGTTGCACATTATCAGTGCTTATTGTGATTGGTTGTTGAAAATTGCCAAAGAAATGTCAAGATTTTGGAGAATGTGTCTGATTTCGCTGGTTTGCGATACTGTATTCATCAGAACGGAATATCTCCATTTTGTGCTTCTTGTCAGTTTGTAAGCCAAAATTAATTTCCACCCATTTTCATGCACAAATCACCAGACGCGCGACAATGGCGAGTGCCAATGACATTCAGGTGCACTGTGCGAATCTGTGTTCCCACGAAATGTTTGAACCGAAGTCGCTGTCATGTGGCCATACGTTGTGCCAAACGTGCAGCAGTGGAATGATTCAGGACGCCAAGAAGAAGGTTGTCGGTTTTTGGTACCGGTATCCTGACTTTGTCCAGGGATATCCTGCCCTAAAATTTTTCCGATACCCGTAAACATCGCACGTTTTTACTTCCGAAATGCTCAAAATCGCTTGGTAGCGCAAGCATAACCCCAAAAATGACCACTGCGCTTCCAACACCGATTTTGCTCAACTTTCCTCTAAAAATTTACCTTTTTTTGAACAACCCCCCTGGTATAATATCCGAGATTTTTCATTTTGGGTATCCGAAAATTTTGGGTATCAGGTATCCAGACTCTGATTTCCCAACGACACCACTGCCCCAGACCACTGCAGTTGCTTGATTCGACTGAGTGAAATTCGGTGATTGAACAGGAATCTGATTTTGCCCACAAATGGGCAGTTTCTCGTTATGCATGGCTATGGTCCGATCACCCGTAGTTTGATATCATAGTCACGAGTTTAGTGGCTGCCCTGTATATGTAGGGCAAACTACTGCATGCCTGTTTCGGCGAGCCAGTGAGCATTGTCTGTCCACAGTGCCACGATGTGATTGAAATCCCGAAGAATGGCGTGCTCAAAACCAACATTCTGCTGCGCGATGTGTTGCGATCGCAGAAGGCAGCCAGCAAACAGGTGAAATTGAATGTGCCGCCACCGAAACCGAAGATATTGTTAGTGATCTTGTGTTTTTTTTTGTTAGAAAATTACCCGCTTCTGTTGCGTGTGTGACTATTAGACGATTGATGCACTTTGTGTGTCCTGCGTTTACGTCGGGCGAGGGTGACCTGGTGCCCAACTTCATCAGTTACAGCCCCTTCAGAGGTCGGGAACGGGCCTGATTAGCCCGGCTCGATGGATGGAATGTCCCTCCCAGCTTGTTACTGGCCCCTAGCCTCGTCTTGTGGGATCCCAAATGTTGCCAGTGGACTACACAGCTGACCAGATCTCGCCTGCTCACAGGCCGGACAACAATTGCGCGCGTTGTTTCGATCGAATCAAGTTCGAGGACACCGTTGTGTGCGTGACGTGCGACGGAAAGTTCTACTGCTTGAAGTGCACGTTTGACGAACATAAGGAGCACGAAACGTACAAGGCAGTCGATATGGACAAGATTGTGGAACAACAGACATGCAAGGAGTCGCTGGTCGGTTTCTTCATTTCTTTCATTTGATGAATGAAAGAGCCTGTTTCAAGTAACTTTTTTCATTTTTTTGTCAGGTATTTGCCGAAAAATCGATCGGTCTGACGATGTCGAAGAACGTTGGCATCACGAAAAGCGTGAATGAAAAGTTTGACATCTACATGAAGGAATGGCGCCAGACGAACCATATCACCACGACCAATTTGAGCAAATCGAAGGTACGACATAGGAACGCGGCTTGATAATCCGTTTGATATACAGTCAAATGCGGAAAATAATTTTTTATTTCATTGAACGTTCGTTTATTTGCAGCATTTTCTGAATTCGTACGAACACAAATTTGAGCGCGCCGCAATGTCCGAGACGCGAATGGCCGATACGATGAAAATTTGTCAAATGATGGCCGACATGGACAGTGAGTATAATAAAATGGTTGGTTGATTTTTGATTATTCGAATTGTTGCTTGAAGAAAGAGTTTTTTTCGTTTTCTCGGGCTATGAGCATTTTTACGTCAAGCCGCTGGTCAAATCTTGTGGCCTGGATTCTGAATGGCGAAAATACTCGTGCTATTCTTCCAGAACCAACGTGCCTTGGACACAATCAAAAACACCACTGACAAGCTGCGCGAATCAACCAAAAAACTGACCAACATGCAAATGTGAGTACATTGCAGATCGAGTTTTGATTGTCTTGCGAAATTATAGCCAAATCAAACTTTCAGCCAGTTGTCGCAGGAGGTGGCCGCATTCCATCGAGCTTATCTTCCTGAACCTAAAAATCCAGCGAGCAACAACAATCAGGCATACAACAAGGTCTGCAAAAATGTCCGGCAATCCGGGTGGGTTGAAACTGAATGATATTGACAATGAGTGCGTCTTGTCATAAAAATCAAACCATTCACGTTCCTTAACCAGCCCAACGCGGTGGCGTCGCTCCGAAATGGTAGACTACTGAACGTGATTTTGCGTTTTGTGTTTATATTGGTTATATTGTGTTTTGTTGCGTTCACTTGTTACATTTACACGCTACTTGCTCATTATTTGCACTTTAGTATGACTTTGCTTCAATTCCTCCCTGTGACTGCATAGATTAAGGTGAATTGATGGTTGGTTTATTGCGCCTGAACCCCCTGAGAAATACACCAATTTGATTTATTCGATGTTTTGAAGTCATGGCGACAAATTTTCTGTTATTGTAAGTGCGTTGCGATGCGAGTCACTATTTCACATTTTTTATCTTTTCACAGTTCTAGTTTCTAAATCATTCCAATAAAACGTGTTAACGTGTTTTTCCATCGCCTTTGATTGTGTCACTAAACCGTCGCTCTGTTTTGCGAACGAAGCTGTCAGCTCGATTCCGATGTGTGATTGTGTCTCTTGTTCGCTTCATTTCCTCGTGCCACGACGACCTGTCGTTATGCGTGGTATTTTGATTTTTAACAAAGCGCTTGTATTCACGTGGTCAACGCACATTGTCAACGCAGATTATGTGTCATTTCCTCGCGTGAGAAAGTTCCTTGCGTGAACATTCTCATCGCGTGTGACTTTTCCTTGCGTACATTTTCCTCGTGCTGCGACACTTCCTCGCGTCCATAGTTAAGGAATATTTGTAGTTTCCTCCTTATCAATCACCATAAGCAAGCCATGAAGCTATCAAAATCTCCGCATGACTTCAGCTTCCAGATACCTACTAACCCATTGCAGAAAGAACCACGAAGTTGGCGCGAAACACGAAATAAATAAAAACTTGCATATTTGTGTTCACAGCTCGTTTATTACCTACTTTACTGAAAGTGACTTTTTGCAAAGTTGCGGAGATTAAGCTTATGGTGGGAGATAGAAACGTGCGATGGTATGAAAAGTATGTATCAATGGAATCCGCTGCTCCATCTGCGTGCGATGGTGCAAAGTACAATGCTATCTGAACAAGTGGGAAGCCGTGAAGCCATCAACAGCAATTGCATGCACATGAATACAGTATGTACCCAAGACACCACCACCATCAAGATGTTGCAGCCAAGCGCACACGCACGTAAACACTGCCGAGGATCAGCCAGAGGATGTACACGACGCGAATACAGAATTTGAACAACCGCCTCACACCCTTTTGCAACATTAACAGTCAACGGATTATGTTCAAACTTGAGACTGGCGGCCTGTGCGTGCACATTGTGTGCCTTGTCAGCCAGTGTTGTTTGCAACGCAGTGCTGTGCTTTTGCTTTCTTTGCGCATCTGAAAATCTTTTTTGATGTTTATTTTTCCGCTTTTCAGCATTGGAATGTTCGGAACGCAAGCCCGTAACAAGGGCAGAGACTTCGGTCCAGCGATCCAGGACCATTTGAATGTCAGAAAAGACGCAACAATTTTCCCGTTTCACTCAGCCCGGCATCGTGACGTTGTGTACGAATTCGCAGTCAGGAACACGTACAAGAATGGAACGCAACGCTGTGCATGTCTTGGATGTGAGAAAGCACATTGGGTACGGTTATGATTGGATTCTTTGACTAGTTTAGCGCTGTTATCATGCCCATCGACAGAAGTGAGTAGATTATAAGGTGACACTGAGCATTGATTACCATTTTTGGCATGGTCGTTCTTGTGGTCATGTGTCATGTCTTGTCTTGTGTTCCATACCTTTCATCTTTATTTGTTTTCAGAAACAGAAAGCGATTGATCAGAAGAAGAACAAACAAGACTACAAGAATCTGAAGATCGCTAGGGTGTCGGTCAAAAATGGACGATTCGTGGACACCGACCCCGATTACCCGGAGCACGACAAACAGGGAAATCCACATTGTTGCACGTTCAAACAAAAGGAGGTTGCGGTTGTGAGCAGACAGAAGTACAGGTTCGAGTCCCCAAGTCTTTCTCCACAGTCTTGTCTTTATTGGGTCTCATCAGATCAATTTGCATGAGAGCAACTAACTCGCGCTGATGTTTCAGGCAAAAATGCAAAGAACTACAAACAAATGGTCAGGTGCCACTAAAGGCCTGGGACAACATGACCGACCAAGTCCGAAATCAGTACGCTGGTCAACCATCGAAAATCAGGCAGATTGTGGACCAGTTGCCCGATTACAACGTTGCTAGGAGAACGCTGTCGAGAAACGCGTCAACTGGATTGCAGCGCATCCACGATTTTGCCAACGACAGACGTCTCCCAGAGTCACTGTGTGTAAGTTGGTACACTTTACGGTGTTTTAGAAGTTTAGAGCAGTGAAACATCACACAGCTTGTCAGTACAAACACGCGCTAATTGCCTGGTTGATGTTTCACATGGCATTTTCATTTTCCACCACTATATTGTTTCATTTTCGTTATCTTCCTTTCATTGTGTTTTGTTTTGCTCTCCCCTTAGTCTGTCTCTTTGCTTTATCTTGGGAATCAATGATATGATCGGTTTGCTTTATTTTGTGTTTCTCCAGTGTATCGTGTCAAATGTTGGTTTTTTATATTTTGTGTACATGTTAACATGTATATTGTACACGTGTTGTATTCTGGTTATGTTGCAAAATGTTGTATCGAAGTTTCAATCGGTTCTTTTTAATTTGAGCAAATACCTGTGGAATAAACAAAACAGTTAATATTGAACCAGCATATACATACGCAACAATCCATTAATCGAAATACTGATGGGTTGGTTGCCCTTGGTCACCGCTCACGCACGCGAGGAAGTTTCCTGGGGTCAATCTGTCCAGGTACGGTAGCACACGCGAGGAAAAGTCGCAGCGCGAGGAGAATCTGGCTTCACGTGAGGAACTTTCCCACGCGAGGAACTGACACAGGCAAGGAAAAGTCGCAGCGCGAGGAACTGTCCCCGGACCACGCAGCCCAGTGTCATGCATGCATTTTCTCGCAGCTGATCTGGGACTTTTTTGTCCTTGTCTCTGCGTTGACTGCTGAACAGCGTTAGTTGAACAATGTGCCATCAGAGCTGGAGCTGCATCTCTTGGTCAGGTTCATTGTCGTTTTTCACTCACCACAATTGTCAAGTTGAATGATGTCGTGTGCGTGCGCGGCGTTGTGCGGAGGCGAACTGCTTGAGCCAAAGACGTTGCCCTGTGGACACACGCTGTGCGACCAATGCAGCAACAAGATGATCGCCGACGCTCGCAAGCAGGATACGGTTGGTTTCGTCCGTCATTTTGGTGCTCCTCAGCGCTCCCCATTTACTTACCCTTTTCAGGGATGGAAGGCTGGGTTTTCACTCGTTCATACAGTTTGAGGTGATCCCACAGCTAACCAGGCTAAGCCTGTTTTAACCTGCCAGATTGGGCGGCGCGTCCGGTGGCGGACCACTTACGTTGCTGTCTGCGCACTGTTTGGCTAAACTTACCGTACTTTAGCACTGGTGAAGTTCGTGCACTGTCATTTCAACTTTTCCCCGCGAAGTTTTGCAGATTTTCCGCCGCTTGTAATGACCATCAACCAGCACATCGAGGCCAGTCATTTTTTCACAGAACGGATTCGGCTTCCATTCTACGTTGCGCATCATGTGTCCGCAATGCCGTCGGCTGATTGACGTGCCGCAACAGGGACTCAAAACAAGCGTTCTGCTGCGTGAAGTGCTGATCGCGCAGAAGGAAGCCGCCCTGAACGCTGCTGCCAACCGAGCAGACGAATTGGGGTTGGAACAACTGATGTAGTTTGTTTGTTTGTTTTTATTTCCACCCAGGCCAGGGACAAATGTGCAACATATGAATGTGGAACGCTGTTACTGATCGCATGCATCACCCAACTGCAGCCCGGCTGCCTGCGCCTGCACGCAATGTGGTGTGGGCATCCGATTCGATGACACGGCCGTGTGCCTGACATGCGATGGCAAGCGCTTCTGTTTCAAGTGCATCTTCGACGAACACAAAGACCACGACACGCACAAGGCCGTCGATGTGGAATTGCTCAAACAACGTGAAGCGTGCCGACAAGCGCGAGTCCGTGTGTTTGTTGCTGTCGGCCAACTTTGTTGTTTGTTTTTTTTTAATTCGTGGCGCAGATTGGACACTGCCGATAAAGGTAAACCAGCCGTGCTTTGTAGACTTAGATTATACATGTATCTCCCTGAATTGTTACGCACAGAAAAATAGTTCGGGTTACTGTAGCCACGTCTCGCGTAGTTTGCGTGGGAAGCCAAGGAACAACACACACGCGCGACGACAACGTGCGCTAAATGTTTCATGATCTGCGTGCTCACACACATAAACCACGCAAGACGTGGCTACGGCAACCCATGTGTTAGAATTCAGGGTGATACGGTAAGGTTGAAGACTGCAAAGCACGGATGGTTTGCCTTCTACATTTTCTGTCTGACGCGCCACTAATCTTGTTGCAAACAGGCTGCAGCTGGGAAAGCGATGGCTGACGCTGCGTCGCAACACAAAACAACGATTGGCAACATTGCACGCTCGAACTCGCAGTTCTATCGTTTGTGGTCCGACATTGCTCATCACACGGATGAGAACATGAGGAAATCAAAGGTGTGTTTACTACATGGAAAGCAGTTCAGTGGCAGGTAAATGGTTGCAACGTAGCCCCTACCCAGCCTCTGTCGAAAATCTGTCTTTTCCAGAGAAGTGTTGTAAGAAATCACCAATCACCAACCCACCATCCGTTCTGGACTGTTGACAATATGGACTGATCCCAATATGCGCCCTCTGAGCCCGACATTTGTTGTTTGACGAGGACGAGGATTAATGCATAATTTTCAGTTCTGTTAACATGTCCTGTGATCTGTCCTGATGTCCGTGATCTTTCTCTCTCCTTGTAAGAAATCGGTGCAATGTTCCATTTCAGAAAATAACTTTTCTAAAATTGGGTCTTCCCCAACTGGAGATGCACTAATTTCTCCGCCGGACCAGAAACTACACTGACTGTGCAATATGTACTTATAGAAATTCCTGGACCACTACGAGCTCAAATTCGAAACGGGACGCGCGAGCGGCAGTGAACAGGCCCGCATTGAGGCCACGCTGAAGATCACACAGGCCATGCTTGAAATGGGCACTGAGAACAATAAGATGGTCTGTTGGTTGAGGGTTTCTAAGTTCCGCACTTCTTATTTGACGCTATTCTGTATTTTAGAACAGAGACGTTGTGGCGACGTTGGGCGATCTCACTGGCCGAGTGGCCGATTCGAAAGCGAAACTGACTGACTTGGAGAGGTCGCTGTTTTGTCTAATATCAACACACAGCTTCATTCCACTTGCAACGCGCAAGGATTTTTCGTTGCCAATATTCTTGCTAATTTAGTATCATGATCAGGGTTGGATTAAAAAATGTAAAAAAAATTTTAAAAAATTTTTAAAAAAAGTTGGCCTTTTTATTTTAAAATTTTAAACAGTAAGTCCTCTGTTTTATCATTTTTTCACTGGCTCATGATTGATTCCCAAAAAATCGCCTGATTTCAGTCTGAAATGGTGTTGTGATGAACTCATGCAGTTCCTATAAACATCCCAACAACAACCACATGTGTAGTGTAGGACACCCCAACCCCATACTGCATTCTGTACAGTTATTGAGCGTGCTGTAATCTCTTTACACACTCGACGTTGTTCGCCTGTATGGAGTGGTCGTGGATTAGTCGTTTGTTGTTTTTGTGACACAACGTGTGCATGTTGTAGGTGTTTCTGTTTTCAAATTTATCAACAAATTCACAAGCGGAAGGTTGGCCTTCCCTTTGTCATATATATCCACGGAGTAACCTTGGAGACTAACAAAGTCAAGACCGAAGGGATTAGATCGAAACTGATCGGCGCAAACATGCAAGTCAGTGGAAAAGTGCTCTTTTGTGTCCCTCAAAACATGCCTAAATATGATTTCAGCTATTTCATTTTTCAAGAAACCAATTTTTTTGATAGTCCGGAATAAAAAAAGTAAAAAGTTTTGTAAAAAAGTTCGATAATAAAATTTTTTTTAGTCCAACCCTGATCGTATCCGTCCGGTATGATCAGATTACAGCTTGCTGATCGCACTGTTGTTCTGCAGGGAAATCTCTCGCTACATTGCCGATCTTCACAAAATCGTTTTCAAGCCAGATACGCCGTCGTCTACAGAGTTTGAGTTCAGAGATGTCCTTGTGAAAAAAGTTGGTGAGTAGAAACATACGATCAAGTCAAGCATTTTTCAACCTTGTGGTCAGGGGTGGCACAATAATATCAGTCTGCCGCAACTGTTGGCGGCACGCAGGCATGCCGCATTGTTGTGGTGGCTGACAGGATAAGCTGTGGGTTGACGCAATTGACTGAAAGTTATTTTCAGCGGTTGAAGAAGATGAAGAAGACTGTGAGAAGCACCCGTACTTGTAGGACAAACCGCATTTTTGGCGATGAGCTTATCTTGATTATTCAGTCAGCTGTTAAACATTCTTTGCATGCTTTCCATATTTTTGTGCACATTGGGATATTGCTGACGTGGTATTGGTTGCACAATGACTTTATAAGAATTGGTCAAATTTTTTTCCTGAATCGTAAAGAGGGAAAGTGACGGGGTGGTGACGTTGCGTTGCGTGATCGCACACAAAGCATGTAGTAAAGAGAATGTTTCAGACCTGCGCCAACGTGGTTGATCTGCTGGATTATTTTCAGGTGAAAATGTTTTGTGAGAATCACAAATAGCACAGTGGCTAAGAGTGACTGAACGTGAATATCAGGATTGATTTGATGAATTCTTATATGGTCATTGTGCGACCAATACCATGTCTAATCTTACTTTGATGTTTTGTGGGTCGATTTTTCATGTCCGGACGTTGTACGGACGTTGACCGGACGTCTACAACACGCACGTGCGTCGGACGCCAGGTCCGAGGCGGTTGGTCCGGACATTAGTAGGCGCACTTTTGAAACATTTTCTTTGTGAACGCGCAATTTAAAAAAAAAGAAAATGAAAATTCGTTTTGATTTTTTTCTTCGCTTTTTTTTGTTTATTGACGACATTATTATGCCTATTTTTGGCGTAAATTTGTGTATTTTAGGCAAAAATTGGGTGGGAGATAGGGGTATACGTCGGGTACGTCTGTTCCCCCTCCATGGTATGCCTGCCCCACTGTTCCCCCTCCGGGTACGTCTACTCCCCCAATTTTTAGCTAAAACAGGCAAATTTTGGCCTAAAATCGGAATTTTTAGGCATAAAATGAGTGATTTTTAGGTCAATGTCGTCAAAAATCGCCAAAATACCCTTTTTATTGAGATTTTTTACCAAAAAGGGGCAAAAATGAGCCAAATTTTCGACCTCAAAAAATGACTTTTTTCCAAATTTGGGTCTTCCCCCCCCATTCCGGGTCCTTCCCCGCCTAAAATGCGCATTTTTAGGCCAAAAATGGGTGATTGGGGAGAAAATCGGTCAAATTTTCAAGCTCAAAAAGTGACTTTTCCTGAATTTGGGTCTTTCCCGCTCCCCCTCCCCCCGCCGGGAGGTACACTAACCGCCGCACGGAAAAAAGGGGTAGGTACAGTAACCGCCGCGCCGGATCAGGAACTACAGTGCTCCGGCCCCACGCTGGGGGGAGATTGCGTACGCGAGGGGGGAACCCCCCCAAGGGAGGGGGACCCCCCCAAGGAACTACACTGAGCAGAGCACCTCGGGTCCGGTGGGAACTACAGTGCTCCGGCCCCACGCTGGGGGGAGATTGCGTACGCGAGGGGGGACCCCCCAAGGAACTACACTGAGCAGAGCACCTCGGGTCCGGTGGTTGGTGGGTTCGGGGCTGGTTGGGAATGAGCCCCAATTCATCATCCCACTTATTTTTAGGCAGAGCACCTCGGGCCCGGTGGTCTGTGGGTTCGGGGCTGTTTGGGAATGAGCCCCAATTCATCGTCCCACTTATTTTTAGGCAGAGCACCTCGGGCCCGGTGGTTTGTGGGTTCGGGGCTGTTTGGGAATGAGCCCCAATTCATCGTCCCACTTATTTTTAGGCACAGCACCTCGGGCCCGGTGGTCTGTGGGTTCGGGGCTGTTTGGGAATGAGCCCCAATTCATGGTCCCACTTATTTTTAGGCAGAGCACCTCGGGCCCGGTGGTTTGTGGGTTCCGGGCTGTTTATCGTCCCACTTATTTTTAGGCACAGCACCTCGGGCCCGGTGGTCTGTGGGTTCGGGGCTGTTTGGGAATGAGGCCCAATTCATCGTCCCACTTATTTTTAGGCACAGCACCTCGGGCCCGGTGGTCTGTGGGTTCGGGGCTGTTTATCGTCCAACTTATTTTTAAGCACAGCACCTCGGGCCCGGTGGTCTGTGGGTTCGGGGCTGTTTGGGAATGAGCCCCAATTCATGGTCCCACTTATTTTTAGGCAGAGCACCTCGGGCCCGGTGGTTTGTGGGTTCGGGGCTGTTTATCGTCCCACTTATTTTTAGGCACAGCACCTCGGGCCCGGTGGTCTGTGGGTTCGGGGCTGTTTGGGAATGAGGCCCAATTCATCGTCCCACTTATTTTTAGGCACAGCACCTCGGGCCCGGTGGTCTGTGGGTTCGGGGCTGTTTATCGTCCAACTTATTTTTAAGCACAGCACCTCGGGCCCGGTGGTCTGTGGGTTCGGGGCTGTTTGGGAATGAGCCCCAATTCATCGTCCCACTTATTTTTAGGCAGAGCACCTCGGGCCCGGTGGTTTCTGGGTTCGGGGCTGTTTGGGAATGAGCCCCAATTCATCGTCCCACTTATTTTTAGGCACAGCATCTCGGGGCCGGTGGTTTGTGGGTTCGGGACTGTTTGGGAATGAGCCCTAATTCATCGTCCCACTTATTTTTAGGCATAGCACCTCGGGCCCGGTGGTCTGTGGGTTCGGGGCTGTTTGGGAATGAGCCCCAATTCATGGTCCCACTTATTTTTAGGCAGAGCACCTCGGGCCCGGTGGTTTGTGGGTTCGGGGCTGTTTATCGTCCCACTTATTTTTAGGCACAGCACCTCGGGCCCGGTGGTCTGTGGGTTCGGGGCTGTTTGGGAATGAGGCCCAATTCATCGTCCCACTTATTTTTAGGCACAGCACCTCGGGCCCGGTGGTCTGTGGGTTCGGGGCTGTTTATCGTCCAACTTATTTTTAAGCACAGCACCTCGGGCCCGGTGGTCTGTGGGTTCGGGGCTGTTTGGGAATGAGCCCCAATTCATCGTCCCACTTATTTTTAGGCAGAGCACCTCGGGCCCGGTGGTTTCTGGGTTCGGGGCTGTTTGGGAATGAGCCCCAATTCATCGTCCCACTTATTTTTAGGCACAGCATCTCGGGGCCGGTGGTTTGTGGGTTCGGGACTGTTTGGGAATAGCCCTAATTCATCGTCCCACTTATTTTTAGGCATAGCACCTCGGGCCCGGTGGTTTCTGGGTTCGGGGCTGTTTGGGAATGAGCCCCAATTCATCGTCCCACTTATTTTTAGGCACAGCATCTCGGGGCCGGTGGTTTCTGGGTTCGGGGCTGTTTGGGAATGAGCCCCAATTCATCGTCCCACTTATTTTTAGGCACAGCACCTCGGGCCCGGTGGTCTGTGGGTTCGGGGCTGTTTGGGAATGAGCCCCAATTCATGGTCCCACTTATTTTTAGGCAGAGCACCTCGGGCCCGGTGGTTTGTGGGTTCGGGGCTGTTTATCGTCCCACTTATTTTTAGGCACAGCACCTCGGGCCCGGTGGTCTGTGGGTTCGGGGCTGTTTGGGAATGAGGCCCAATTCATCGTCCCACTTATTTTTAGGCACAGCACCTCGGGCCCGGTGGTCTGTGGGTTCGGGGCTGTTTATCGTCCAACTTATTTTTAAGCACAGCACCTCGGGCCCGGTGGTCTGTGGGTTCGGGGCTGTTTGGGAATGAGCCCCAATTCATCGTCCCACTTATTTTTAGGCAGAGCACCTCGGGCCCGGTGGTTTCTGGGTTCGGGGCTGTTTGGGAATGAGCCCCAATTCATCGTCCCACTTATTTTTAGGCACAGCATCTCGGGGCCGGTGGTTTGTGGGTTCGGGACTGTTTGGGAATGAGCCCTAATTCATCGTCCCACTTATTTTTAGGCATAGCACCTCGGGCCCGGTGGTTTCTGGGTTCGGGGCTGTTTGGGAATGAGCCCCAATTCATCGTCCCACTTATTTTTAGGCACAGCATCTCGGGGCCGGTGGTTTCTGGGTTCGGGGCTGTTTGGGAATGAGCCCCAATTCATCGTCCCACTTATTTTTAGGCACAGCACCTCGGGCCCGGTGGTCTGTGGGTTCGGGGCTGTTTGGGAATGAGCCCCAATTCATGGTCCCACTTATTTTTAGGCAGAGCACCTCGGGCCCGGTGGTTTGTGGGTTCGGGGCTGTTTATCGTCCCACTTATTTTTAGGCACAGCACCTCGGGCCCGGTGGTCTGTGGGTTCGGGGCTGTTTGGGAATGAGGCCCAATTCATCGTCCCACTTATTTTTAGGCACAGCACCTCGGGCCCGGTGGTCTGTGGGTTCGGGGCTGTTTATCGTCCAACTTATTTTTAAGCACAGCACCTCGGGCCCGGTGGTCTGTGGGTTCGGGGCTGTTTGGGAATGAGCCCCAATTCATCGTCCCACTTATTTTTAGGCAGAGCACCTCGGGCCCGGTGGTTTCTGGGTTCGGGGCTGTTTGGGAATGAGCCCCAATTCATCGTCCCACTTATTTTTAGGCACAGCATCTCGGGGCCGGTGGTTTGTGGGTTCGGGACTGTTTGGGAATGAGCCCTAATTCATCGTCCCACTTATTTTTAGGCATAGCACCTCGGGCCCGGTGGTTTCTGGGTTCGGGGCTGTTTGGGAATGAGCCCCAATTCATCGTCCCACTTATTTTTAGGCACAGCATCTCGGGGCCGGTGGTTTCTGGGTTCGGGGCTGTTTGGGAATGAGCCCCAATTCATCGTCCCACTTATTTTTAGGCACAGCACCTCGGGCCCGGTGGTTTCTGGGTTCGGGGCTGTTTGGGAATGAGCCCCAATTCATCGTCCCACTTATTTTTAGGCACAGCACCTCGGATCCGGTGGTCTGTGGGTTCGGGGCTGTTTGGGAATGAGGCCCAATTCATCGTCCCATTTATTTTTAGGCACAGCACCTCGGGCGCGGTGGTCTGTGGGTTCGGGGCTGTTTGGGAATGAGCCCCAATTCATCGTCCCACTTATTTTTAGGCAGAGCACCTCGGGCCCGGTGGTTTCTGGGTTCGGGGCTGTTTGGGAATGAGCCCCAATTCATCGTCCCACTTATTTTTAGGCACAGCACCTCGGGCCCGGTGGTTTGTGGGTTCGGGGCTGTTTATCGTCCAACCTATTTTTAAGCACAGCACCTCGGGCCCGGTGGTCTGTGGGTTCGGGGCTGTTTGGGAATGAGCCCCAATTCATCGTCCCACTTATTTTTAGGCAGAGCACCTCGGGCCCGGTGGTTTCTGGGTTCGGGGCTGTTTGGGAATGAGCCCCAATTCATCGTCCCACTTATTTTTAGGCACAGCACCTCGGGCCCGGTGGTTTGTGGGTTCGGGGCTATTTATCGTCCAACTTATTTTTAAGCACAGCACCTCGGGCCCGGTGGTCTGTGGGTTCGGGGCTGTTTGGGATGAGCCCCAATTCATCGTCCCACTTATTTTTAGGCAGAGCACCTCGGGCCCGGTGGTTTCTGGGTTCGGGGCTGTTTGGGAATGAGCCCCAATTCATCGTCCCACTTATTTTTAGGCACAGCACCTCGGGGCCGGTGGTTGGTGGGTGGGAGGGGGGGGGGTAATTCACCCATATTGATCCTCCCACTTATTTTTAGGCAGATCACTTCGGGCCCGGTGTTTGTTTGCAGTGCAGTTGCTGGGGGGGAGGGTGTTCCCCCCTCGGGTACGTCTGTTCCCCCCTCCATGGTACGCCTGCCCTGGCATAAAATGAGTAATTTTTAGGTCAATGTCGTTAAAAATTGCCAAAATAGCTTTTTTATTGAAATTTTTTTCTTAAAAGGGGCAAAAATGAGCCAAATTTTCGACCTCAAAAAATGACTTTTCTTCAAATTTGGGTCCCCCCCGGACCAGGTGGGTACGTCTGTTCCGCCTCCGGAACAAAGGGGGGGTCGGGCCCCTATTTTTTGGTGAGGGCCTTTGGGAATTCACCCATATTGATCCTCCCACTTATTTTTAGGCAGATCACTTCGGTCCCGGTACACATTATACACTAAAAACACCTTTACCTACCACCTAATTGAGAATGAGGTTCCAATTCCACCTTAATTTTTGAAACAAATACACATTATACACTAAAAACACCTTTACCTACCCCCTAATTCAGAATGAGTGCAACCTCGAGGCAGTGGTCTACGAGGACATGGAACATCCGGAGGCGGTGAATCACAAGAAAATTCCAAAGGTCTGGTTCGACTACATGAAATGTCGCATGCTGAAACTGGAGCAACACAAAGAGGAAATGGAAGAGGTATCACTATCACCACATTACTAGAACTTTGCTTCCCTATGCCACTTACTCTAGAAGGACACACCCACTTTGACGCACTCGCAAAAGAAGCAGTGCTCACCTTGAAACAACGATTACTATTTCTGGGCAAAAAATGTAGTTTTCATTATATATCAGCGTACTGTGCACCAAGTATTAATTTTATTTTTTCAATCACAGACATAATATTTGCAGGTGATCATCGACATGAAAACCATGATGCAAATGGCCTCGGGCGAGGGCGAGTGTGAGGAAGAGAAGGACGCCGACAGCGATGGCATCTTTTCGTCGAGCACCGATTAATCAAAAATGATTATTAACATTTTTATGTGCAACGTCACCTACATTATTTTGTTTGTTTGTCTAAATGTTATGTTTCTTCCATTTGTTAAGTACATCTGTGTACCATTTTTTCTTTTCTCTAATTTTCATTGCAATTGTTTGTGGAAGTGTCCGTTACATTTGCATTATGTCAGTACAGCACCAATTACTCCAAAATGATTATTTCCATTTTTTTGGTTGGCAACGTCACTTTGGGAAGATATTATCTTTGTTGCATCAAATAAGTACAATGTTGTTTCATTTTTTCTTTTCTATCAATTTCATTTCAATTATTTGTGGAAGAGTGCGTTAAATTTCCATTATGTCACTAATTACTGTTTTTCCACATGATTTCTGGTCAACAAACACTACTACCTACCATTCAAGCTTCTCTTTGCTCCTTCTCCTTTCAAACCTAAACATTCCTGCGACGTAGAAATGCTTCATGTGTCATTTACGTGGCTAGCCTACTATTAGATGAATAACAAAAATGTGAAACCAAACTACAGCAACATAAGCTCGATTTCACAGCTCCGAGAATGCTGCAAGACTGAAACCTAACTACTCATTTGCGAAAGATACCTAGAATACAAACTTAAATACGATAATTGCCATTTCTATACCTTTTCCATACACACAAACTCGAAAATCGAGCTCGTGTTACTGGACTATGCCTATACGTTTCCAACACTTGACTTACACCATGCTCCACATCTAGCTAGTCCTATCCGGGAATGAACGAAGGTAGTTATGGCCGATTGAATGTGGCTCAACAATATCACTTTCATTTGTCGTTTACTGAATTTAGTCAATAAAATACTGTTATATGTGACACATTTCGAGCTGATGAAAAAGACAGCAATACCACAACCAACTAACACACAATCTATTAATTTTATAGTCAACCAGCATCAGTTACAAAAAAAACGCTCATAACAAGACGCAAACATAGACTCAACAACAAAGTTACTGAACAATTGAAACAAAAATAGACCTACAGTACACCATAAATTTCTATGATACATCACAAACGCCGTTCATGCAGATCCCTGACGATCATGATTAACAAGAACATTATGATAACTTGACTTCGCAGAGCCTGTTCAATAGCCACGTCCTCACCTACAAACTGCGACACTGAATGAACCGAACTGAACTCCTCGGACACATAACCAATATCACCTTCGGTCTGCGTCTCTCTATCGACACAGCCAACCTCATGACCCGTTTGCGATTCACGATCAACGCCAAAACTGCCTCGTTCTTCCGTCGTCTGCGTCCCAGTGTCGCGAACCTACGCACATAAATAAAAAAACCATTGCACATTTATTAAATTTTTTTTAAAAACAAACACGACATTGAAAACGATAAACAATTGCAAATTGATATAACCCTGCCCACAAACTAACATTAACAGCGGACGCAACAAATCGAGGATCGTTCAGAATGCGCTCAATGTCAATATCGTCAATTAGTGGCATGCCTCCATCTGCAGGCGACAGATCTTGCAGAAAGGCATCATTCAAACCAATGCTGCGCTCATCAACTGCCGACAACACATCATGAATGTGCTCCGTTTCAGTCGGCGGAGGAGACAGGATCTGTAAAAAAAATATGAACATTCGTAAGACACACACACCCCACATATGAAGAAAAATTAAACTTCCTAAATGTTGACCCTTCAACAAACACTGCATATATTTCTCCTAAATATATGAAATCTTAATCATGGCAAAAAAGGCGTCCTATAAAAGGCGCCACACAACCGCCACAACAAATACATCCATGCACTAACTTGGACTTCATCATCATAATTTTCATCCATACTTGGTGCTCCATCGTTCCGAGTCGAGCACGAAGCCGTCGTGACCGACGAACTAGAACAGACGCCACTTTTCACCGGCGTCACTTGACCGGAAACAGCACCCTGGAATTCCAAACAAACCCCACTGCATGGCTGAACGAAATGCCGAGCCTCAACCTCAAATAACAATACCATTTACATTTTCCAAAACAGACGCCCATGAAACAGACAACCATCACCAACATCACGAATAAATACTAAATTAAAAAAACATGCCAAAGCCCGCAGAAAAACTGCAAACTACCAATCTTACCCGCAACGATCGAGAAATGTCGGGCTTCCTCTGTCGCGCTTTGCGACGCTTTTGCGATGGAAGCGAGTACTTCAAACCATAATATGAAGTATTTGTCTTTCGTCGCCTCTTGCGACCTTTATTGTTGTTCCCATTCCCCTGAAATATGTCTGCATACCCAACAACAGCGACAAAACACTTGCAACCTTAATAAAATACACAACCAAGTCATAAACCTACACTACTTAAACTTTCGTCACCACATGCAACTAAAATAAAATAATACCCCCCAAAAACATCATTACATGAAATATAATTTATAGTGAATACGACAACAAAAATTTAATATTCGTAACTGCACCTTCATTTCAGCTTCCTCCTCGTACGATGTATCGAGGTCCGTCACAACAATCGTTGGTGATGACATACCACTGTGATTTTTCTTTTCTTTTTCATTATCAGCATCCGACTCACGGCGACGATCACCAACTAATGTCGACATTCTTAAAATGGACCAAAACGTTGATGTTACACAAACAAAAACCTAAAGGTGCCTAAATGTTACCCTTAGACATGTTACACAAACAAAAAACCTAAAGGTGCCTAAATGTTACCCTTAGACATAAAAACCTAAAGGTGCCAAAATGTTACCCTTAGACATGTTACACAAACAAAAACCTAAAGGTGCCAAAATGTTACCCTTAGACAAAACACCTTCAACAAAACGAATTGTTACCCTTAAACCAAATCCCAAACCTATAACATCAACAACAAGCAGATATCTATATTATCCATAAATAGCGACACCACACAAAGCAAATTTGAAATATAACCCATTTCAATGAAACGGTTGCAGACACAACTGCAAGCACACTTAAAAATGAATTCAAACCGAACACAAACAAATTTTATCCAAAGCACGCAAATATGTAATCCAAATTAAAAAAGTGAACCAAATCCACAGAATGACTGCAACAATTAACTGTGATACCTGCGTAGAAAATAATACTGGAAAAACCGAACAAATTACCGCAACAAACATGTATTAACCTACCAACATGATTGAAATAACAAACAAAGTGAAATTCAAAAAAAAAATTCAAAAATGGAACTAACCAACCGTGGATAACTAAATACCGTTCCACAACAAACATTTCACTTTTTTCCGAAAAATGCTCAAAAAATTGAAAAATGCAAAACTATAGAGAACAAATTAGAACTACAAAACTTCAAAGTATATATGCATATCCTTTTTCAATACAAAAATTTG